>CANNZV010000485.1:395644-497919 GCA_947561585.1 Caprella mutica | reverse complement strand
GTACAATTCAATTTTGGTCAGTGGTCAGGAAATTATACCCCGGTCAGTAAATTTTAATTTTGGTCAGTGGTCAGGGAATTATACCTCGGTCAATGGTCAGGACACTTTAATTTTGGTCAGTGGTCAGGGAATTATACCCCGGTCAATGGTCAGGACAATTTAACTTTGGTCAGTGGTCAGGGAATTATACCACGGTCAGTGGTCAGTAAATTTTAATTTTGGTCAGTGGTCAGGGAAATATACCCCGGTCAGTGGTCAGGACAATTCAATTTTGGTCAGTGGTCAGAGAATTATACCCCGGTCAGTGGTCAGGTCACTTTAATTTTGGTCAGTGGTCAGGGAATTATACCACGGTCAGTGGTCAGTAAATTTTAATTTCGGTCAGTGGTCAGGGAAATATACCCCGGTCAGTGGTCAGGACAATTCAATTTTGGTCAGTGGTCAGGGAATTATACCCCGGTCAGTGGTCAGGGAATTATACCCCGGTAAGTGGTCAGTAAATTTTAATTTTGGTCAGTGGTCAGGGAATTATACCCTGGTCAGTGGCCAGGACAATTCAATTTTGGTCAGTGGTCAGGGAACTATATCCCGGTCAGTGGTCAGCACACATTGATTTTGGTCAGTGGTCAGCACTCTTTGATTTTGGTCAGTGGTCAGGGAATTAGGTATATCCTCGGTCAGTGGTCAGGACAATTCAACTTTGGTCAGTGGTCAGGAAATTATTCCCCGGTCAGTGGTCAGTAAATTTTAATTTTGGTCAGTGGTCAGGGAATTATACCTCGGTCAATGGTCAGGACACTTTAATTTTGGTCAGTGGTCAGGGAATTATACCCCCGGTCAGTGGTCAGGACACTTTGATTTTGGTCAGTGGTCAGGGAATTATACCCCGGTCAGTGGTCAGTCAATTTTAATTTTGGTCAGTGGTCAGGGAATTATACCACCGGTCAGTGGTCAGGACACTTTTATTATGGTCAATGGTCAGGGAATTATACCCCGGTCAGTTGTCAGTAAATTTTAATTTTGTTCAGTGGTCAGGGAATTATACCTCGGTCAATGGTCAGGACACTTTAATTTTGGTCAGTGGTCAGGGAATTATACCCCGGTCAGTGGTCAGTAAATTATAATTTTGGTCAGTGGTCAGGGAAACATACCCCGGTCAGTGGTCAGGACAATTCAATTTTGGTCAGTGGTCAGGGAATTATACCCCCGGTCAGTGGTCAGGACAATTCAATTTTGGTCAGTGGTCAGGGAATTATACCCCGGTCAGTGGTCAGGACAATTCAATTTTGGTCAGTGGTCAGGGAATTATACCCCCGGTCAGTGGTCAGGACAATTCAATTTTGGTCAGTGGTCAGAGAATTATACCCCCGGTCAGTGGTCAGGACACTTTAACTTTGGTCAGTGGTCAGGGAAATATACCCCGGTCAGTGGTCAGGACAATTCAATTTTGGTCAGTGGTCAGGACAATTCAATTTTGGTCAGTGGTCAGGGAATTATACTCCCGGTCAGTGGTCAGGACACTTTGATTCTGGTCAGTGGTCAGGGAATTATACCCCGGTCAGTGGTCAGGACACTTTTATTTTGATCAGTGGTCAGGGAATTATACCCCGGTCAGTGGTCAGGACACTTTTATTTTGGTCAGTGGTCAGGGAATTATACCCCGGTCAGTGGCCAGGACACTTTTATTTTGGTCAGTGGTCAGGGAATTATACCCCGGTCAGTGGTCAGGACACTTTTATTTTGGTCAGTGGTCAGGGAATTATACCCCTGGTCAGTGGTCAGGGCTCTTTATCTCCTTCGGGCGTCAATGGATATTAATATATAATATATGACTCAGTACTTTGAATTGGTCAGCGGTCAGTGGATTATAACCTTCAATTTGACTCAATAAATTCAGTTGGTCAGCGGTCAGTGGATTATACCTTTCCATTTGACTCAATACATTTATTTGGTCAGCGGTCAGTGGATTATACCTCTCAATTTGACTCAATACTTTATGTTGGTCAGCGGTCAGGGGATTAACCTGTGCCCGCCCTTACAACATATCTTCAAACCACTCTGGAAAGAGTGGTCTTTTCTGATGGATTAATTACTCTGTTAGAGTTTAGCAAACCTTGAAATACAATAATAAATTAATGGAAACTGTATAATCTGCAGCAATTAGCCTCTAAAATTCATCTGTTAGCCTTAGGTATTTTCCAGGGGGTACGGTCAAGAGCCCCCCCGGTCAAGAGCCCCCCCCGGTCATGAGCCCCCCCGGTCATGAGCCCCCCCGGTCATGAGCCCCCCCCTCCATGTTTTTTAATCCTTATTTACCTAGTTAAACAAATGAAGAACTACTTAGATAGAAATAACTGAGAGTTGCTAATGTAGTTTGTTGTATCCGCTAGATTGTTGTACTGCACACTTCATGATTGTTTAATGACCTGGTAGGGGGGTTCGGGGGGCGGCACGCCCCCCTATATACATATATTTTATGTCTAATCAGTAATGAACTACAAAAGTGTCAATAAGGATTAAATAATATAGGTAAATAAGGATTTAAAAACAGGGGGGCTCGTGACCGGGGGGGGCTTATGACCTACACCCATTTTCCAGAGTGGTCTCCAAATTTGTTGAGACTACTGACTAGTTAGGTAATCCCATAAGGCTGCCCCTCTCTCGTTATCATTAGAGCTATTCCATATAATATTATGTGCATTAGCATCACATCCTATAAGGAGTGCAATGTTACTGTACTCAAAATGTTGGATGAGACTCCTAACCTGCATGGCAGGCGGGGGGTCATCCGAATCACCTTGTATGTACACAGATGAGTACTAGCACTTCGCACTAGATGGTGCCAATACTGCATTCCATAGCAACAGTGACCATATCATTGTTGATGTAACCAGGAACAGACCATACGTTCAAGTATGAAAACGCTACTATGACTGCTCTGTTACGCAAGTTATCACCCGCAGGTGCTTGGAAAACCATGGACTCTGAAGGGTTGATAGTGGCTGAGCCACCAAAAGAGTATGGCTCTTGAGTAAGAGTGTGTTCCAGCTTCCTCTGCAGTTCAACAGAGGCACTGTAACATCGATGCATGTTGTTCAGCCTGCCATCCATGAGCAACAGCCATGATGGAAGAAAGGGTCTGGCCCTGGATTTAGGATCTAGAGACCAAGGACTTTTGTTGACAGTCCTTTTCATGAGCACAAAGTTACAAACTCTTCCAGAGTAAGCAGATCATCACAGGAGGTGGGTCCTACATACAGTGAAAGTGTACCAGATTGTATTTGGTGGTAAATTCCAATGATATGTCGGGAGATATTCAATTACTCTAATAAAAAAATTCCTGCAATGTCGGAGGATATTTAGCTATTAATTCCTATATTACCATTAATTTTTGGAGGAGAAACTGAAAAAATGTTGGAGGACTAGACAAATTGATGAAAAATGTTGGCAGCTATTTCTCAAATTTTTGAAGAAGTCAGAGGAGTTCAATGCACCAAATACAAACTGGAAAGTGTACTCTTAGCCGTCTCAGAAAATGTTAGGCCTTTGACCTTCCAAACCTTCTGGGGTGGCTTTTGGAAAGAGCCAGGTGTAGAACCTAAAGATCGCTTCCTACTGGAAGGTTCAATAGGTTCCGACATCTTAGGTTCCTTAGCTGAGGTACTCGGACCAGTGGTCGATTGAATCGTTAGATGTTCAAACTTCTTCCTGGCACGAGACCTCTGCTTTCTCAAACGATTCTTCTGGCCTGGATCCTTTTCAGGATTCTGACCATCAGAGGTCTGAGGTTGAGACCCAGGGTGAGAAGCCGAAGCTTCATTCCCTGGTTGGGCGACCTCGTCACCTCAGCAGCTTTCGCTGCGTCAATCATCCGCCGCTGAGGTGTTCCAGATCCCGAAGGATCGGCGTCGCCCTCAGGAGTCAGGCCGGGGAACCGAAGTAGCATCAGGTAACAAGTTACCTTCATCATCCTCTGTGTGTGTTAGGACTGAGAAAATACCCGGGGAAGCCATATAATATAGATGAGAATTCAGGACCCGATCAACTTTCTTGACACAGTTGAGGCAACAACTGCCAGGTATATGGTTTCTTTAAATGAGAGACCGCCCTCCTGCATCACGGTTCCCATAAGCACCATGACAGGTCTCAACAGCTCCTCCACTCTTCCATCCCCATAGTGGTTCTCAGGCCACTTCGGTTCTCTCCGAGTTTAGTATGTCTACCTCGAGCAGCGAACTCGCCTCCCAGGGCTAACCATGCGGAGGGCTGCCCCTGGCACCATGGATGCTACTCCAGGACCATGGTTCAGCTTTGTACTACTATTGGGACAAAGCGTTGTATTGCCATTGAAAGGTGCCTGAAGGTTGATCATAAACACTTTCTTTGGCTCAAACACCAGTCACCGGTTCGCCCAAAGTCTCCGTATTGCCAAGGCTGGTGCATACCTTGTCACCCTCATTTAAGAGGTAGGGTGGCATCATGGTTACACTCGGGGCCTATTCATCTTCCTCCTCTAATCCCGGTGACTCAGTCGGAGATCATCCGGCGAGGTTATCCGACCAGCCTGCTAGTTCTGAGAATTCCAATATCAGAGCCTTCGCCCCCAATCAGACCACCCAAGGATTCTTGGTCTGAATCCTCCACAAGTGCCTTCCCATCATGATAGGATCTAATCTGGTATAGCCTCTCGTATCATTAGATTACGAAAGCCGCTCCACCACGTCAAGGTGATCCCCCTCGGAGCGGGCCTAACATCAAATTGTATGTATTGCTTTAAAAAAATGGTATCGGTTAGTAGAATTTTAAAGCAGTTGTATTTGGAACTGATATCAGTTATCAGTATGGTTGCTATTGGTGCATCTCTAGACCATATGCTTCTATCATTTTCTTATCTCTTTTCTTACTTTCCAAAATAGCTAAAAACTTGCAGAGGTTGTAAAAATGTTCATTTTCGAAATAAAAAAGAAGCAAAGATCTTGGACAATTCTACTTTTATACATGGAATTACCAGGAATTCAGAAGTTCAGAATTAGAAAGGAGTAATATTTGGATGTTCGGACTATGGTTTTACAACTTGACAAGAAAGAGAATGTTCAACATAATTGATACTAGCTGTATTATGAAAAATTAATTCCTATAACAACTCGTCAAGTAGATTTTCACTGCATTCTGGGAGTTTATAGGTTCCAATAAGTCTGTCCTAGTAACACAATTGAGCTGAAAGTTTGTGTGGTTTATTTTCTTGTTAAGTAATAGTAATTAGTAATTACTATTACTATAGCATTTCCAATGGTAGGTATTTTGCAATATAAATCTTACAGCTGTAATGCATTGTGGAAATTCTCATTTGGCAGTAAAAACTATTAATTGAAAGTTATTCATTGAAAGAATGCACCAGATTAATATTTTATATGGGTAGTTTTTACATGTTTTTAGTAATATATGGGTGATTCAATGTTTAAATTTAGATCAGTTGCTTTGAGAATTTATTTCTAATAATAAAGCAATTAGAAATATTGTTTTATTCCAATTGTGTATTTTAATTTTCTCAATTTCAATGCAAAGTTATTATAGGTAGTGCCATCTGTGCTACATTTATTACATGTTCACATTTCCTGATTAATGTTCATAATTTCTTTTATTCACTTCTATACTTAATACATTTCAAAAAAAGTCGAAAATATAGCTAGCGACAATGTTTTTTGACGATACTCAATTTTTTTACTGACCCACCAGTGGGTCACCCCTCATGCAATGTGTTAATTAACTCATTATAATTGGTTATTTTTCTATTTGTTTTCAGCAAACTTCATGTAAATGTGGATTTAAAATCATTTACAAATTAGACTTTTTTCACATTTCAGAGATTAAATTAGGATGAATTTAAGTATTTTAATTTTGTTGTAGCTACTATAGCTAAATCTCAGCATGTCTGAGAAAGATGAAGGCAGTGGAGCCCTGTCTATGTGGAGTTTCATGTTTGGCAACATAAACGACGCTGGACAACTCGAAAGCGATGTGTTTGATAATGATGTCAAGAAACATTTGGGTTCACTGTCAAGACTGGGTATAGGATCATTGCTGCGTCCAGTTACTGATTTTGGAAATGAGGAAGACAGTGATGATGAGGAAGAAGGTGAACTTGGTAAGTAGTTACTAGTTACCCATAAGTAGCTATTCCTTGATAGTCTGTAGCTACTACACCTATTTTCCTTAAACAATTCAAATTTTTTGTACTACATGACTACTCTGTGAATAATTTTCACAAGGGTGACTTCTCAAGTGCTTTAGTGTATAAAAGAGTATCCAGTGTCAGTGTGAAATATAATTAATGTATCAGATATAGATTACAATAATTAGTCCAAAAAAAGTTACATCACAGCACAATTACCAATCCAACAAATGCATCTAAACTCGATTTTATGATTTTATCAAATTTTTCATCTATTGTAAATAAAGTAATAGAAGATCATGGAGTAGCTACAGATGAAAATAAATATTCATTCAAATTTATCGCTAAGAAGCTACTGGTTTTTTTTTCTCAATTAATTTACAAGAAAAATTTCACAATTGTTTATCATTTATTCTTATTTCAGAAAAGAATCCTGATGCTATCGACTACTCTGACATCAATGAAGTTATAGATGATTATGAATATAACAATGGTATGAATTTTTTCTACCTAGCTATAGCACACTAATATCACTATCTATATCTTCGTAACAGAATTCTAACCTGATTTACATATTCTCCATCAGGGGCTTCAAATGGAGGTGCTAACCTGGTTGCTCTAGAACCCCCTCCACCTTTGGATGAGAATTATGATGAGTCATCAGATAGAAATGGTCTAATACAAGATATCAATGGTTCTGCCATGGAAGCAAATATGTATGGCATTGATGAACAAAATGTCTACCCAAGTGATTCAGAAGATCTTGGTAAGGGAGATGGGACCAGATCTGATCAGGAGCTGATGCCTCCTCCTCCACCCCGCTCCACCAGCTCTGATAGCAACAGTGGAGGGAATGGCTATGCCTCTTCTCCTCCTAGATCAGTAATTACTCCTCTTGCTTCTATGAGACCTTCTAAATATGCCAATGTTGATATCAGGCAGATATTCCCTGAATTCAGAACTGATAAGGTGAGGGTTGCAACTTGGAGTTTCTAGGTTATCATGCAACTTTTAATTATGTTTCGTTTACTTGTAGTAAGCTCCTTTCCTTCTCATAATCTCTTAATAGAATGACTTTAATACTTCAAATCATTAGAGGAGAATTGATCACCAACCGTGTCTTATTTCTCATCTCACCAGATTTGCACTTACCCATTCCAAAACTAATTCTATTGTCATTAGCTTATAGAAAAGTGTCTGTTAGTATTTTCAAGGTAGTAAGGAAGTGACACTGTTAAGAATTGAGATTTTCATGTTCAATCAATGAATTTAATCGGACAACATAATAATAGAAAACTATATGTGAAGAGAATTTTTAAGAAACAATCAATAGTAATTCAAAAATTACCTATAGCTATGTACTATGTAGTGTAGAATAGGTTGGTAAATTTTCTACTTGTTACTAATTAAATAACTCCACATCTAAGTCATTATCTTCATGTTCAATTTGTCAATTTAATTTCAGGTACTTAGGTTCTCCCGTCTATTTAGTTCAAGCAAGCAAAGCACATCTTATTCTCGCTCTATATGGAAACACGTCAAAAGAAAGAAGAGGCGGCGCACAACATTGGAGAGAGAAAGATCCCACGACAGTGAAGAGAGTGATAGCTTTGTAGATGCACCAGACCCGTTTGAGTTAAAGTTTGCTCCTGTGCCTTACATCAAAAGAACAGACTCTGAGGAGAAGTTTGCTCTGCCCCAGGAACTTACGGCAGCTAACATCAACAGTAACAGCAACCCTGACCTCCTTAACACCAGCTCTGAGGCAAACAAGTGAATTAGAAGAAGCAGCCATATTGCTAAAACATTAGAATTGCAAAATAGGAATCTTTTTATTCTGAGATGTGCATTGCTACTTCAAAGATATAGCTAGATGAACTATTTTCAATTACCAATTTTAGTTTATAGGTATTATTAAATTTTCTCCCAAGTAGCTATTTATTCTTTAAATAATAGCTACTCCTGTTATTGAGTAAAAACATCTTATGGTAATTTCTTCATAATGGTTTTATTTTTTAACTGTTGTTTTTTTTTCAGGCGAAATAGTAATAAGCCGAAATCCACAGACTGGAGGTTTGGACCTGCTCAACTATGGTATGACATGATAGATGTGCCTCTCGATGCTGAGCACTGTGACTATGGATTCAAAGCTAATGAGGTCTGTGCTTAGCCAATAGCCAGTAGATATTCTAATTCATTGAACACCAAGCCTACTGATTGATGATTTTATTATTCATTACTGATATAACTTGCCTCCTAGGACTCTATCTTTAATGATCTTTAGTCACCCGGACTGTTGTTATTTGGATTAGCTATGTATTGTTTTTCATGTTTAACGCTATTTGCAGTTTCAGTAATAGTGCTAGGGTTATGCTCTTCAATTATGAAGTCTTAGATTTCTTTAAAGGGGGGATGCGTCTAATTTTCATATGAAATATTTTAACATAATATGATAGATAAACATTAATTAGTTACCAATATGAAATATTTCGGTTACATTCACAGTATTTTAAGAGAAAATAGGTTTTTTATTAGTTAACATAAGCTTACGATAGATGGCGTTACCTACAACTGCAATGTTTACAAATAGCTATCAGCTGATTATGTAAACAAAAAATAGTATCCTGATCGAAACCGGAAACTCGAATGTATGATAGAAAAAATATGGCGTCACATGTATAGTTCATGACTCAGTGTCTATTATCTCTTGTATTTGTATGTCAATATTTTATTGTTTTCTTTTTTTACTTGTATATAAGAATTAGGGTATCAATTTCTATTAAACTTGACTATATAGTATCTACGGGCTACGCCGCTACAACTAATGAGCCTAAACCAGCAGTATACAAATTACAGTGAACCGTGCAGTCACCAGAGTTGAGACTACAGTGCTAGGTAAGTTGGCAACAGTTAAACTCAAGTTCGTATGAATTTTTAGGCTGTCATAGCCTCATAGTCCTAACATCCTAGGGTCAAGCAGGTATATTGCGGCATACTAACTAACTGCGGCCTCTAACAACAGAAACATCATAGTTTCAAAACACACATTGAAAACTTAAATTAATAAATTATAGCATGCACTGTGTTTCTTCTGATAGATATAGAACATTCTAAGGTAATTTCGGTTCAAAATGTTTTAGAGACTCTCTTGAGATGACCGCAATTTATAATTAAAGGGCCGCAATTTGCCTGCGTGACCCTTGGTACATTTCACCCTGTATGGGCTTGTTACTGTAGTCTTGTAGATACACTCTAGTCAGAACAGACTAGTCTCAGTATTTTATATGAAACTGAAAGTTTGAAACGTATGACAGAGTCAGATTATTATTATGCTGCCAGACACGAGACAGATAGGTTATCTAGGGCAGGACTCAGGATTCCAGGAGCACTGAGCACACCCAGTCCCCAAACTACAGGAATTTGTAAACTGTTCTCCAATAAAATTAATAAATCATACATTTTGCTTTTGTTCTCACTTCTCAGTAAAATTCTGTCTTATATTAATTTATATATAGGACAAAATAATGGATTGTTCGCACAGAAAATAGGAAATCGTCTCATTTTTCATACTTGGTGCAGAATATGGGAAATTTTTACAATTTCTGTGCAAACAAATAACAATCTTTGATTTCTTTCTTTATTTTAATAATTTACATGGATTTTACTCAGTAAAATCCCTGTAAATTTTTAAAATATAGGAAGACATTAGAAATAAAAAATTGGTAAACTAAGTTTACCACTTCTTACAGTCTGGGTAAATTGCGGTCCTTAATTTCTAATTGCGGCCCTCTCAAGAAAGTCTCTAAAAACTGCTGGCAGTTGAGCGTAATTTATATTGAAATGTTACTATAAATTGTATTATTGTAGCTAATTACAATTTAATGTGTGTTTTGAAACTGATAATTTTATTAGTGTTCTGTAGTTTACAGTGGTTAGATGCCACAGTTAGCTACTGTGTCGCAATTTACCTGCTTTACCTTAACCCCTACCTTCTGTTTTACATTTTGAAAATATGTACATTAAATTAATTAGATAAATAATAAATTCCAGTCTGCAGAATTTGGTACATTTTTAACATTTTCTGTGCGAACAATCCTTAATTTCCTCCTCTTGAGAACAGAAGCCAAAATATAGGATTTCTTGGAGAACACTTTACCAGTTCCTGCAGTCTGTGTACATTTACCTCCATTAGCCAGTGCATTATTGGTGATGTTTTTGAAAGATTCTTTGCAAGCAGATGCTTATTTACATCAATATCTGCATGTTAATTGAAGAGAAAAGAGTTTTTTGAGAATAAATTATACATCTTATACAAGCTGATTAATAAGAATTGATCAATATCTTTAGTTAGATTTTATCCTGTTTTCATTACTTTGAGAGACTGAAATTGAAACTATCTGCCAAAAGCTTAGTGGTAATTACTAATTTCATAAATAGGCTATGTAAATTTTTCAATAGCTATTTTATATACAAACAAATATTATATCCCCTAGTTAGATGAGTGACATCCAAATTGAAGTAACTTGTTTTAAGACAATATCAGAGTCAGACCAGTCAATTTGAAATAAATC
Source organism: Caprella mutica (assembly GCA_947561585.1). Lineage (NCBI taxonomy): Eukaryota > Metazoa > Arthropoda > Malacostraca > Amphipoda > Caprellidae > Caprella > Caprella mutica. The sequence continues at coordinate 487,176 of CANNZV010000485.1, read as the reverse complement.
TCCACTACAACTAATTCCTAAATAATACTAATTGCAATTCAAGCAGATTTTATATTACAATGATATTAAGTGGGCAGTTTTGTTTCAGTTACTGCATCTAATTATCAATTAATCTCAAAATTTGCAACTAACTATATAGCGTCGACCGGGGCGAATCTCCGCACTTTTGCGCGAACTTTGTTATAACTCAAAAACTAATTATCCCAGAAACTTCTCCTTCACCATCAAGAGTGCCTCTGATATAACGGTAATGCACGAAAAATCTCGAGGATCTAACTCCCTTAGTTTTAGAGTTATCGTCGAAAGACTATGCGGAGATTTAACTACCCTAAATCGAGGCGAATCTCCGCACCGCATGGGGCGAATCTCCGCGTGCGGAATCTTGCCCCTGGGGCGAATCTCCGCGTGCGGAATCTTGCCCCCGGGGTAAATCTCCGCACCCGAAATCTTATTATAAACATAAATACTAAGGATATGTAAAACAACTTAAACAAAATATGTATTTATGAAGCATTTAAGTTTAACACAACGAACAGTAGGAAGCTTCTTGTACTAATCAATTTCCTTTTCTTTCAGTTATTATAGCTACGATCTCTTTATGTTATAGATTAACTCCTTTACAAACAAATTTAGATAGAAGAGAATCGTTCTGGGAAAAGGAAGAAAATAAAGATACAAAGGGAAACTTAATGAAAATGATACAGTAGCTATCTACCAAACTGTAAAACAAACAAAAACCTGATAATAGATAATACAGATAGATCACAGTTTGCTGCATATTCCTTTACTAACGAAATAATTAATCTTTAATCATGATTCCTTTTTTGTCTTTTTCTGTTTTATAAATTTGCTTTATAATTTTCATAATCCTTCATAGATTTGGCAACTCCTTCGATCTTGAAAGGCAGACATCCCTTAATAATGATTGGTCCACTTATCAGCTGTGTGACAACAACTTGTTCAATATTGTCACGTAGTGGCCAAGTATAATTATCATCAGGAAGGCGCTTTAAGAACTTCATGTTCACAACTTCATCCTGCAATGACACTACTCTTCCTATGTACGACAATCCTTTCCCATACCAAACAAGATAGTAGCACTCTTGTCTCACATTCTTTCCAATAGCTTTGAATTTTCTCTCATTGAAATGCACCATCGTGATCTGTTCCGATTTTTCTTCGTCTGAGGATAAAGTAATTTCATCGCTAGTACTGGAGGCAATAGGAGATCCCATATTGATCACTTCTAAGTCGTTAACTTCATCCTCTTCAACTTCTTCAACTTTATCCTTCCTTAATTTCCTTGCCCTTGGCTTCTTTTCTGTCAATCTCTTCTCATTTTTGCCAAAGCTTTCTCAAATGCATCAGTTGTTAGCACCTGCGCCTCAGGGTTAATTCTCCTTCTAACAGGTCTCTTAATCTCATTTGGTGTGCTAGAAGGAGCACGCCGTGTGAAGGATTCGGTCACAATCTCTTCAAATCGAATTCTTGTGCTGTCGAGGTCACTGAAGCTGGTATCTATATCTGATACAATTGAGACGTTTCGTGAAGGTCCTATATCACAAGTCTGCTTCGATGTCCCACAACCTGTACTCAAATTAGATGGACCACTGTCACTTTTCTGCTGAGGAGGAGAAATCAAATTATTTGACTCATTGGTTGGAGTATTCTCAGGTAACTTGCGAGGAGTAGCTGGTAGTGAAGTAGGTTTCTTAGTAAGTGCTGCCTTTTTTTCGTTATAGTAACGTACCAATCGAGGATTAAAGGCACTTTCAGGATATTTTGTTCGATCTATTGGATAAATTCCAGTCTTTCTGAATGCAGAGAAGATGTTTGTTTCAGTAAAGACATCATCCCAAACGTTTCCCGTCACTTCAATGAATTCACTCTTTGTTATACGACGAGCTTTATGCTCTTTTGTCCAACTTGTGAGAGCTTGGTCCCATTTAACCTGTGACAAAAGTTTTTATTTAGCTATGTAGATATATTAATTTGAAAGAAATGACTATCATTTACCTAAATTTGACTTATCACAAGAAAGGAAATAGCTACTTTTAGTGGTCGAAAGCAGACAACATCAAGTGGCTGCAACCGATCCGTAGTGTGTGGAGGGAGTTTCATCAGAGTTACATCATTTTCTCTGGCATGTCTAATGAGGCGAAGGTTAATGTGGGTAGAATGTCCATCGTAAATTAGCAGTAGTGGCCTTTGTGTTTGGGTGGAGACGAAATGATGAAACCAATCAAAAAATATTTCAGATGACATCCACCCATTTGCGGACCGTGCCAACTGAGTACCTTTATATGCTCTCTTAGTATTCCAGTCACTCATCATATTCTTTCCTGTAAAAGAAGAACCATGCATATACTAATATCAACCTTATCAAATAATATTTCCCCTGGAAATATTCACTAACCCTTAAAGATTATCAATGGTGGAAGCTTTTCTCCTGCTGCTGAGATCCCAGCCATTACTGTAACTGCCTCTCTTCCACTCGTTGCTGTGGTACGACTTGCTTTTTCTCCCTTTTTAGAAACTACTTTCGTCCTTTTGTGGGTCTGTGAACAAATTGGTCTCGTCTACATTCCACACACATTCAGGTCTATCTTTGATATCAAGAAGTTCCATCTGTTCCTCCAAGAGATCATAGAAGCCGTAAATTATTGAGGGATCAGATGCAGCAATTTTCCTGGCCTTTTCATGGGTAGAGGGCAACTTAACTGAGAGTCTCCACCTTGCCATGAATTTCTGCAGCCAATCTTCACCTGGGCGATCATTCTAGGAAAGAGAAATGAATAGTCTTTAAGTGAGCTTTTTCTAGAATATTTTTGAGTCTATTGATCATAATTCGTGATACTCACCTTGAAACGACATCTCTTCCTAAGGTGCTCCCCTAATTCATTTTCTTTAGTTTTGTTTAATTTAATGTAATCGGTCACCAAGTTCCTAACTTCTTCCGTTGTTGCTGCAAATCCCCACTTCGATTTTATCTCTAACAGAACTGCCAACTCTCTTTCATCTTCCTCGGGAATAAGAATTTGTCCTCCACGTTTACCAGCGAGACCTTTCAGTCTATTTCTCAAAGTTTTCTCATTGACATGAGCTTCTTTGGCGGCCTTCCTAATGCTGATGGAGCCAGCTTTTATTTTAATAAGGGCATCCTTAATTAATATCTCACTCGGTGGAGGCGTTTTCGTTTTTCTAATATACTTCCGTACCATTACTAATAATGATTATGACAATATAGTATATATTAGATTCAATAACTATGATCTATTGTATGGGAAAAGAGACAATAAATAAGTTAGAAAACAAGCGCGGAGATTCGCCCCAGATAATTTTTTACCTGGGGCGAATCTCCGCGTTACACTTAATCTTCAATAACATGTAGTAATATAAACTTACATATTCAACCTTTTAACACATTAATCAACACTCTATTAGCCTTCTTCCTACCAAATATGAAGATATTTGATGGAAAATCTTAGCTGTAAGAACATAGTTCGCGCAACATTAAAAAAACAGCTCTCAAAATTATTTTGGGGTCCTGACAAAAGACTCTTATGTATGAATTTTTTACGAAAAATTTATACCAGATACAGCCATTTAGTTTGCTTCTTCTTAAAGTAAATAAAGCGAGCTTTCCTCTCATATTTTTCGTTTTTTCATTTTCGTTTTCTATTACATAGAAAACGGGGGCGCGGACATTCGCCCCGGTATTTGGGGGTGCGGAGATTCGCCCTGGTCGACGCTATATTTATACTTTTCTCATTGTTGTGCAATTCATTTTCTATAAAAAATTCATATCAAAAGTCAAGCAAACATTATTTCTCATTTTGTGTATATAATTAAATACACAATCTATAATCTCATTTTCTATTTCGACAGGTATCCTCTTAAGACAACATAGCAGACTGATGCCTGATTACTTGCCATACATCACAGCTCACTGTTGCCTGCACAGTGGTTATTCAACACTCATCACTGCATGGAGAACTTGATCCCTTAATAACTATTGCATCAAAATTTATAGTTTCCCAAAATTCAATAGTATCATATGTGTTGAAAATAAATGGCAGTGATAAAGAAAGGAAAGAAATGGAGTAAAAGCACAAAAAATAGCTAGATAGTAGTTACATTCTGAATTAAGAAATTTTAACTTTAATATTGGTATATTAGTGTTAATAAATAAAATGAAACTTTGCTAATTATAAAGCTTATATAAATATCATCTTTTTGGTGAAAAATCATTCAACAATAACTATCAATCATTAGGAGTCTATTTATGAATAGTTATTCTATATTTTTAATTTTTTTGTATTATTGTTCATATTCAAGGATTTACTATCAATAAAAGTTACCATATGTATATACAAGTTTTATTAAACAGTACAAATGTGACAAGATTTCAAATATTAATTATTTCCTTAAAACATTACAGAAATAAGATTCATTCTATAACCATTAATCCCATGATCAGAATTTATCCCATGATCATAACCATTTAAAAAAGTTATATACCTACTAAATAATTTTAGAATTTACAGAATTGTAATGGTTGATTAATTCAAGATAAAATAACACAAGTTTGTGGATTCATCTTAATATGTGAACTAAATGGAACAAATACTTTTTAGAGAATCAGAGATATCTTCATTGAGCCCATAATGACAATAAATTGATTTTTTGAAGGAGGAGAGTAAATTGTTCCAATCTTTATCATATACATATTTTTTGCAATACAAATCTCTTTTCAAGAAACGCTGCAAACCCTAGAAAATGTAATAATAGTCTCAATCTTGGATGTAAGTATACTGAGGACAGATATTTGAATACTCAATTCACAGTTAGTAGCTAACCAAAAAAGTTTCCTTATTGTAGATGCAGAAGCATCATTAAAATGTCACATTTCATTATTTGTATTTTAACTCTGAGTGTATGTACTGTGATGCCATTGACAATCGTTTCCTCCGAATATTTCCTAATGCAAGTTTCACCAGCCATGAAAGATGTTATTTTTTAGAAGAGAATAGAGTAGATAATAAAAAAAATTGCAGATTTCTTCACTGGCAGTTACTAGGGCTGAAGCATTGGAGCTAATTCTCTCTGTAGTTTTATATTGATTGTTCAGAGTTGAGTTCATTTTCCAACTTCCTTTATAATATCAACATAGCAGTGTCTCCCTCTTCACATAAAGTTAATTTTTCTTATAAGTTGTAAATGCTTACCTGAAAATGAATTTAGTTGGGTGTTATCAGTTATCTTGCAAAAATGTTTAACAATATATTTCAAGTACTCTCAAAAAATCCTAATTGAGGTAGGTTAATAATAGATCAATAGTATTTACTCAATATGATGATGCCAAAGAATTTGATTTAGTAGCTACTAAAACAGCATGCGTTTCAATTGGTTCGAAGAGGAAACATCATATTCTCTTTTGCTTATATGAAAATTTATATAGCTAGTAAGAATTTGTATGTATAGCCCAAATCTCCTAATTACCTCTCATAGTAAATAATTCTGAATATTTATCTTGCCAGAGAAATGATACTTTCTTTCAAAGAATGCTTCAAACTCAGTCCTTCATATCTCTCTCCCAAGTCCCTTCTTGCAACAATAGCTGAACCTGAGAAATATAATTATAAAATGATTAAAATCTTATCAGAATGCCACTTAATACCATTCTTGATAAAAAAAAGTTTAATATTATTTCTTCACTAACGTAGCTTGAGTAAAATATTGTATTAGTTAATAAAAACTAATCGCATTGTAATTACTTGACATTCTGATTTTGACACTATCTAAATTTGGCTACCAGGTGAAGATTATATTTGAGACAATTAAATTAAAATTTCCTCCTTGGAATGCGTCTACTGAGTACTTGTCCGGCGACTTTGTGCTCAATTTCAAACCTGGAAACTCTAAATAGTATATTTAAGTTGACTAAGGGAAATGTTTTAGGTACCTCAGTACCTAGTTGGCTAGTTCCTACAAGGCTACAAATACCTAACCTAGTAGACTGTAGAGAGTCTAGTGACTAGTCTATACTCTATATAAAACTGTAACATACAATGATACATTGAAAAAGAAGCTAGACTATTAACTTATTAGTAGGTACCTATTCATAATTCAGGTAATCAACCTTAGCACAATAGGGTATGTTTTTTTTGTGTTATTTCACAAATTCACACACCTCTTGTTTAAATTGAAAAAATTGTCTTTCCTGGCTGAAAATTGAAACATAAAAGTTTGATATTAAATATTTTTCATGATATAGAGGGCTAACTTAGCCTAACTAATTAACTACTAACTAGGTATAGTTAGTTTAAAATTAGACAAGTTGGTACTATTTAGTAACAGTAGCATAGGTTTCATCTAAGTTCATGGAATCTAAGTCTTAAGCTAGTGTTAACTTCCATTTACCAACAGTACTACCTAGTATACCTACTACGGTACTACCTAGCGTCGGACCGGGTGGCTTTGCGCATTTTCCGCATACTTTGATTTTACGAAAAAACTAGAGAAGTCAGCAATCTGATTTTTTGTGTGCAGATAGATGAAGGATAGACCTAGGTGCTCACCAAGTTTCAACTCTTTAAGTTCAATAGAAAAAAAGTTATCATCGAAAAACTGTGCGCAAAGATCGTGGGGTTAAACCGGGTGAATTTTGCGCAATTACCGGGTGTACTTGCGCACTGCACAAATTCACCCAATGTGAAACTGCGCAGTGCGCAAGTTCATCCTATGTATAAACTGTGCATAGAAAATCTAACCCCGATATGCTATGCAACTGCCGTGAATCTGCCCCAATCTTCTATGGAACTGCCCCAATCTGCTGTGCAATTGCAGTGAGGCTGCTGTGGAATTGCCGTGAGTCTGCTGTGGAATTGCCGTGAGTCTGCTGTGGAATTGCCGTGAGTCTGCTGTGGAATTGCCGTGAGTCTGCTGTGGAATTGCCGTGAGTCTGCTGTGGAATTGCCGTGAGGCTGCTGTGGAATTGCCATGAGGCTGCTGTGGAATTGCCGTGGGGCTGCTGTGGAATTGCCGTGGGGCTGCTGTGGAATTGCCGTGGGGCTGCTGTGGAATTGCCGCGAGGCTGCTGTGCAATTGCCGCGAGGCTGCTGTGCAATTGCCGCGAGGCTGCTGTGCAATTGCCGTGAGTCTTCTGTGCAATTGCCGTGAGTCTGCTGTACAATTGTCGTGAGTCTGCTGTGCAATTGCCGTGAGTCTGCTGTGCAATTGCCGTGAGACTGCTGTGCAATTGCCGTGAGACTGCTGTGCAATTGCCGTGAGACTGCTGTGCAATTGCCGTGAGACTGCTGTGCAATTGCCGTGAGACTGCTGTGGAATTGCCGTGAGACTGCTGTGGAATTGCCGTGAGACTGCTGTGGAATTGCCGTGAGACTGCTGTGGAATTGCCGTGAGACTGCTGTGGAATTGCCGTGAGACTGCTGTGGAATTGCCGTGAGACTGCTGTGGAATTGCCGTGAGACTGCTGTGGAATTGCCGTGAGACTGCTGTGGAATTGCCGTGAGACTGCTGTGGAATTGCCGTGAGACTGCTGTGGAATTGCCGTGAGACTGCTGTGGAATTGCCGTGAGACTGCTGTGGAATTGCCGTGAGACTGCTGTGGAATTGCCGTGAGTCTGCTGTGGAATTGCCGTGAGTCTGCTGTGCAATTGCCGTGAGTCTGCTGTGCAATTGCCGTGAGTCTGCTGTGCAATTGCCGTGAGTCTGCTGTGCAATTGCCGTGAGTCTGCTGTGCAATTGCCGTGAGTCTGCTGTGCAATTGCCGTGAGTCTGCTGTGCAATTGCCGTGAGTCTGCTGTGCAATTGCCGTGAGTCTGCTGTGCAATTGCCGTGAGTCTGCTGTGCAATTGCCGTGAGTCTGCTGTGCAATTGCCGTGAGTCTGCTGTGCAATTGCCGTGAGGCTGCTGTGCAATTGCCGTGAGGCTGCTGTGCAATTGCCGTGAGGCTGCTGTGGAATTGCCGTGAGGCTGCTGTGGAATTGCCGTGATATTGGAGTATCGGGGATGAATATCACAGGTTTATTAATGAATAAGAGCTCTTTAACTTTATTAATAAATGTGCGCAAGTCCACCCGTGAATTAAAATATTCCCAGGGTGATGTTGCGCATCTAGTATATTGGTTATATCTCAATAATTTATAATTATTATTAAAATCATCTTACATGACGTTAATCTGCAGTAAATTATGCGTATCCAACGTAAATTGCAATCAAATTGGAGCATAATTATCAACACTACAGCATAGTTCGCGGAGATTCGATTCTAGTCCAAAATAATTATTTTGCCATAAAAAACATAGGTCTCTGTTTGAACACTTAGTATCTATACTTAATCTCTTACGATTTTCGTGAAATTTATGCACTAGGGGGTTTAATAGCTGCTCTTTCCAATGGTGTTGTCAGATTTGAAATATTTTCACGCATTCACCGTCAATTACCGATGCGCAACTTCACTCGGAATGTTGAAATGCGCAAAGCCACCCGGTCTGACAGTTCATTTTCCAACTTCCTTTATAATATCAACATAGCAGTGTCTCCCTCTTCACATAAAGTTAATTTTTCTTATAAGTTGTAAATGCTTACCTGAAAATGAATTTAGTTGGGTGTTATCAGTTATCTTGCAAAAATGTTTAACAATATATTTCAAGTACTCTCAAAAAATCCTAATTGAGGTAGGTTAATAATAGATCAATAGTATTTACTCAATATGATGATGCCAAAGAATTTGATTTAGTAGCTACTAAAACAGCATGCGTTTCAATTGGTTCGAAGAGGAAACATCATATTCTCTTTTGCTTATATGAAAATTTATATAGCTAGTAAGAATTTGTATGTATAGCCCAAATCTCCTAATTACCTCTCATAGTAAATAATTCTGAATATTTATCTTGCCAGAGAAATGATACTTTCTTTCAAAGAATGCTTCAAACTCAGTCCTTCATATCTCTCTCCCAAGTCCCTTCTTGCAACAATGGCTGAACCTGAGAAATATAATTATAAAATGATTAAAATCTTATCAGAATGCCACTTAATACCATTCTTGATAAAAAAAAGTTTAATATTATTTCTTCACTAACGTAGCTTGAGTAAAATATTGTATTAGTTAATAAAAACTAATCGCATTGTAATTACTTGACATTCTGATTTTGACACTATCTAAATTTGGCTACCAGGTGAAGATTATATTTGAGACAATTAAATTAAAATTTCCTCCTTGAAATGTGTCTACTGAGTACTTGTCTGGCGACTTTGTGCTCAATTTCAAACCTGGAAACTCTAAATAGTATATTTAAGTTGACTAAGGGAAATGTTTTAGGTACCTCAGTACCTAGTTGGCTAGTTCCTACAAGGCTACAAATACCTAACCTAGTAGACTGTAGAGAGTCTAGTGACTAGTCTATACTCTATATAAAACTGTAACATACAATGATACATTGAAAAAGAAGCTAGACTATTAACTTATTAGTAGGTACCTATTCATAATTCAGGTAATCAACCTTAGCACAATAGGGTATGTTTTTTTTTTGTGTTATTTCACAAATTCACACCCACTTCTTGTTTAAATTGAAAAAATTGTCTTTCCTGGCTGAAAATTGAAACATAAAAGTTTGATATTAAATATTTTTCATGATATAGAGGGCTAACTTAGCCTAACTAATTAACTACTAACTAGGTATAGTTAGTTTAAAATTAGACAATTAGACAACAGTAGCATAGGTTTCATCTAAGTTCATGGAATCTAAGTCTTAAGCTAGTGTTAACTACCATTTACCAACAGTACTACCTAGTATACCTACTACGGTACTACCTAACTGTTATTAGTGTTAGGAAGCTTCTTGTTTTAGACAGTAACAGTTATAAAACTCAAGGTAGATAGGGAAAATGGACTTACCCAGAGTGAGAATCAATCTCAGAAGTATGAAATGCCTAAATTGAGGGAATTTCTGTGACTTCTGTCCACTGATGAAATAGGTAGCTAGCCTAGTCAAAATTGTTGAAATCTTCCGGTTTAAAATGCCAATGGAGACAGCATATTTTCGAATTCTTCTTATAGATTGAATGCAGTCCATAAAATAAAGTCACTTCTGTATAACCCCAACTGGCAACAGAATCGTTTTTGTTTTCAATTGGAATCTTTTGAAATGTCAGCCTAGTTTTGACTTCACAGAGCCTGAAGGGCAGTTTCTTATGATACATTTTCTAATCATCGACATTTTACAATATTTAAAAAGGTTCCTAGGCACTATTTTCCGTCAGTATCAGAACCGCGACGCGTGATAGCCTAGGTAGGTACTTGATATTCGGATACACCCAAGTAAACACGATCAAACTTGTTTACATACAACAAAAATTCTACGAAGCTTGTGCACACCAGATGGCGCAAACCTAATTTTAATTAAATATTATTTTTTAAACAGATTTTTCCCAGATGAACAAAGTATGTCATAATACATAATTAATTATGCTGATTCCAGTAAAACACATTTTAGCTAATGTTTGACCATTTCTCTATCTGTCTCAACAGGATAATTTGAACGGTGAGAATGAGCAAGAGCAGAAGAGTGTGAAGAAAGAGTCTAAGGAGGCTGTGGTGAAAGGGGACAGTGGTTATGAGGAGAGTGAGGACCCTGACATCAAAGACGAAGCCTTCCACATGATCACTCAGTACAATTGGGAGGATGACATCATTTGGAATGGGGATGAGTTCAAGCATAAGGTGAGTGTACACTGTACAGGGTTATCCTTTGCTAAAACTTCAGTTTGAAATTGCTAAGGTAGGTAATGCAAAATGGAAAATATTTTCTCGTGTTTGAAATATTTACAAATGGCTAGCAGCCATTTTATTACAGATTATCCATAAACTTTGCTTTCTTTTCAATATGCAAGTCCTAATCTTTATGGTAGCTATCAATCAGTCGATGGAGTTGAATTAAATTTTCTTCAGTTTGATTTAGCTACTATTGAAATCATTTGCAACAAATTATGCAAAAAGTGGTTGACACATTTGGCTGAAACACATTTGGTCGAACTGACATTTTGCCGAATTATCTTTATTTAAAAAAATGGGATAGTTATATTATTCAATAACTATAATTAAAATAATAACATTAAATAATATAATAACCAATGATAACAAGTTCAAAAGTATGAAGAGATGCTTTTTTCCACCCCTTTTATTTGCGATGAAATCAATAATTACGGAAGAATTCAAATTGTTGAGCAATATATACTTGCAGTTCGTAATATGGTTAGACATTATGTACCTATTAGTATTTATTTTCCTTTTTATAAGATAATTTTAAATTCAGTGGAAAAAAAATATTTTATTTTATTTAAACCAATCAACATTGATAAAAGAAGAATAACAAAATAGCAATAATGATATCTGTTATTTCATATTTACCATTATTTTCACTAGCAATTCATATAGTTCAGATGGATAGCTATCTGAAATTATAAGTTGATCTCGTAACTATTTTCAGATTCAACAGAAGCGAAAGAATATGGCTGCAGGATGGGTTCCAAGCTCTTACAACCGCACTGCCCAGGCCTTTAGTCAACCGAGTGGGGGTCCTGGGGGGAAGAGTGGGGGAGCTGCCCCTGCTTTTCCCACTCCAGTCACTCTACCCTTGAGTGGAGCCAGGACTGGAAAGGGAACTGGCAAGTGAGTGGAGTTTTGAATTCAACTGATCACATATCCTATTCACAAATTAGCCAATCGGTGCTGTAGGTATGAGCTGTTTTGCAATTGAAATGTGAGCACATAATTCTTGTTGCCTGCACTTGCTTAGTTGATTAATCTGAAATATCATTTATTATAGGACCGACTGAACTTTCTATTGAAAAGTTCCCTAATAAATCTTAGTTATTGTTATAATACTACATATTAGTATACTTGACAAGAGTCGCTCTCCAATTGCTGATATCTTTTATCTATTGTGTTTTCGTAGTTGCTATAATTTTGTTTCAATCCACTCCCAAGTGATGACGACACTTGGTACTCAATTTTCCCTGTTGAAAATGAGGACCTCGTGTACGGCAAGTGGGAAGACAATATCATTTGGGACCCTGATGACATGGAGCACATTCCTGACCCCCCCATTCTCACCCTGGACCCCAATGATGAGAATATTATTCTAGGCATTCCTGAGGACATCGATCCTTCAACACTGAATACAGGTGTGAAACATTATCCATTGAAATAAATAGTGTAGCTAGTAGCTATTAGGGAATAGTGATGGCTATTGAAAATGGTTTTGTTATTGATATTTAATAATGATGAATCGCTCAGTGCGATGAAAACTTCCCTTAAATATCCTCTCTCCAATCCCCAACAGAGGCCCCAATAAAGGTTAAGATTCCCCATCCTCACGTCAAGAAGAGCAAGATCCTCCTTGGCAAAGCAGGTGTCATTACCACCATAGAGGAGGAGAGTCCTCCTCCGCCCCCCAAAAGTCCGGACAAGGACCCCTTCAACCTCAGCAATGATGAATATTACTCCACTAAGGGTAAGCACCAGTCACACTTGTGGTTATATTTCAGTTGAGAATTCTAAAAATGTGTTTCAAATCATCGAATACCAAAGGAAGGTAGCTAGCTACCTACTATTATTAAAGCTGTTGATAAATAGTGACTTCACTGTGATAGTCTGTACTAAAACTTGAATCTCTCACCAGGTACTGACCAGATCATCAAGACGCGTATGGCTGGTGGTTTGCTTCAGCACTCTACTCCTGCTGTATGTAATCTCATATTCATTTTCTATTTTGAAGATTGTAAAGACTTACAATAGAAATTAGAAAGCAATTGATTCATTAGATTTTCTATACAGAAAGATAAATAAGCAACTTTCATAAGTTTACATCTAGCTATTTCGCATGTTAATTTGTAGCAAGAACTTAGTTTTAGAAATCTTTCTTTATCCTATCAAAACTATCGTGTCATTAGCTATTTCTATTTTGATATCCTCAGTTCATTACTTCACGTAATCTCTTGTCTGTTTTTAGGTTGAGTTACAGGCTCCCTTCATACCGACATACATGAGTGAGAAGAAGCTGCGTGTGTTCCACAGACCGCCCCTCAAAAGGTTCAGTCACGGGGCTTTGGCTCAGCCTGGGTCTCATCAGGTCTACTCATTGGCTAAAGAAATCAAGAAGAAGGAGAAAGTAAGAACAGATAGGACTAAAATGGGAGACATCTGAAGAGATAGGTCTCATAGTTTTTCTGCAAACCCGGGTTTGCAGAACTATCAGATAGGACTGTACTGGTATCCTTGATACCAATAATAATTAAACTAGTACTTTGTATTCCTTCGATCCTAACGTCATATCATTGCTATTTTCTTAAAATAACATTAAAGATATTTTTCGGCTTATATTGATACAACAATTTTAAATGAAATAAAATTAATCTCTAACCTTATCGCAAATACATGTTGTTGGTAATTGCTTTTAAAACTGAAATGTTCTCATCTGATTTTCTTCCATTCACTCCTCTCAGTTGCGCGAAAATGAGCGCTTCGCCTCTGGAGGTGGAGATGTGTTCTTCATGCGCATACCAGAGGACCTTACCGGCAAAGATGGGGACCTCATATTGGTGGAGTATGTGGAGGAGAATCCGCCCCTCCTCTCTCAAGTAAGTGCACCTTATGCTTGTATACTTGTAGTTATAAAATCTTCAGACCGGTTTCTTATTTGAAGTTAATTATTTTGTGACTTTGAAATAAAACAGTGTCATTGGATATTTCCCTTCTGCTCAAATGGTTGCTTGACAATAATATTTATTGCTTTAAGAGAGTGAATAAGAGTTTCAAACTCTGTTACATGTAATGCATTTGGTGAGGGTAATTAACCACCTACTGTTTTCTCTAGGCCAGAGGTTTTCTGTGGTTTACTTTATAGAAATAACGAGCTTTTGAGGTTTCATGTATCCTAACGGATTTCAAGTTTGATGATTCTTTTCTGTGAGAAAGTAATTAGTTTAGTCGGAAATATAGGAAGAGTTATTTTTGAATTGGTCAGTTTCTATTAGTTGAGGGTAGAATTAGGGACGGACAGCCTACAGGAGGGTTGAGAACCAATCGGAATTGGAGAAGTGAGATCAGCGGCATCTTACGTTTGGATTTAGGTGGAGTTTAAGATGAATCTGGGGAGTATATAAGCGGTGGATTAAGATTAGGAAGGAGTCCTACTCTGTCTGTCATCACTCTCTGCTTACAAGAGTGACTTAAGTAATTTACCGGTCTGCATAAGACCCCGGCGGGGTGAAGTCTTCTCTCACCTCAGCCTTAGGTGACCATCGCAGGACTTAGTCGATGAAGATCTCCGCCCGTCATAGTGGTGGAGATAGGATTCTTAGCAAGTGGCTGAATCTTGCAATTCAATGGATCCCGGCAGCAGAGGTTGTATTCTTTACGGCAGAGTCGAAGCCAAATGAGACAGGATGTGAGAACCAAGAACTGAAGTCTATTTCAGAATAACTTCTGACGTTGCAGAACAACTTCTCATGTTGCAGAGCAGACATTCAATAAGCAGTAGGAGTCTGAAGCCAGTGTCACCATCATCGTACCGAGATTTGCACGAGTTGTCGTCCACGTCAATTGACAAAGTTCCAGTGGAGGACTTCAGCCGTTCCCAATACACTAGTACAGTGGTTTCGAAGAGTTTCCTGCCACACCTACTCCATTAGAAACTCAGTAACCCCCATCCGTATTCCCTCAGTGATTGTGTCAGTGTTTATTTGTGAAAAGTATACTCTCAACCTCCAAAGCTTGACCCATTTTGTAAGTTAAACTCCTCCATAGGTAGATATTTGATTGATTGAATTAAATGTACGATGTTTAGGTAGGATTTACTATTTCTCGAACCTTTTGTCTGATCTATTACTTAATTAGAGTACACCTAATTTAAACTGTGACTGTGTTTTATTTAACCTTGTTATTTTGGTACGATATTTGATTTGATGCTATTTAATGAAGTGAAGTTATTGATGATTATAATTGACAAGTAACGTAAACAGTAAATTAAACAAATTGATTATTCTTTCTAGGGAGAATCGTAACCCACGTAAATAAATGCCCGCTCGGCACTAATTAATAACCACGCTACCATGTGAAAGAAAGAACTTAACTGCTGAAAATATTGAATATGAATATTGGAAATAAAGAAATGCCTGCCCGGCAGAAATAAGAAAGAGAAACCACCCCTTCAGGACCCCGAACATACATGCTCTTTGCCATTTAACTGTAGGGAAAGTTATGAATTGTCGGTCAGTTTCACTTCTTATGTCACATAAGAAAATCTCTTTACCAATAATTAGCTACTTTATTTTTCTTTTTGTTGGTATTCATGGTACCTTCAGATATTATGGATACAAAGAAAAATTGAATAGCTAGCTAATTATATTTATTTCTTATATAACTGAGTATGTAAAACTTACCAATAATTTGAAACTTTTCCCTACTGGTTTACTCTAAATATCATAATGCATTTTTGCTGTAACCTGATAAAACTAAGTTATCCACATCACTAGCCCTTCTCTCATACCTACCTAAATTAGCTACATTGATAATATCATTAGTGATAAATTAGTTTGAAGTCATTCTCTTTGTCTTTCAGGTTGGTATGTGTAGTCGTCTGAAGAATTATTACAAGAGAAGAGCTTGTAACGACAAGGGGCCTCCGGACTACAGGTTTGGGGAGACATCTTATGCCCACACCTCCCCCTTCTTGGGGTCCATGCACCCCGGTCAGAGTATCCAGACCATTGAGAATAACATGTACAGGGCCCCTCTCTACCAACATAAGGTGAGAAACATAACGGGTAGTTAGTGCTTTATCTCGTTATTGTAAATTTTGTAGCTTTTCCTATATATCGAAAAATATGAATCTGTGCGATAGCTCGGAAATTGACCAATACTGCAAGTTGCTCCCTTTTTATTCATTCTGTTAGCTTGTTATTGACTCTATTCCCCTGTTCACAGATTCCCACCTCAGACTTCCTGGTGATCAGGACTCGCAATGGCTACTCCATCAGAGAAGTGGAGTCTCTTTTCACAGCAGGTCAGCAATGCCCTTTGTACGAAGTCCCAGGCCCCAACAGCAAGAGTGCAAACAACTACGTCAGGGACTTCCTTCAGGTACCTACCACCTCCTAGCTTCTCATTGCTATTTACTTTATAGTTAGAAAATGTGTTAATTTCTTAAAATCTATTTGACTAGTAGCTACTTGCTCTATAAAATAGTAAAGTTATTCTAGTCTCAGTTGGTAGGAGTGTTGTGATTGGAAGTGAAGCTAAACGAACTTCCTTGGGTTGTGAATAGCAAAAAAAAACCCACCCCTATTCAATCATGTATGATAGCTTTTTTTATATTTTATATTTATTATTTAAGGTCTCATTTCTTTTTATGTAGGCTTCCATTCAGTGTATCATTATCAATTTTTTTGTTTTCAACCCCTTTATCAGATCTTTTAATTTCATTCTGTGATTAATGATTATCAATACCAAGTAGCTTTTCTGCTTCCATGGTAGCTGGTATTTTATGGAATTACTAGCATTAATCTCGAAGTAACTTCTACCATGTCCCTTGTATTTCGTTTTGTCATCTGCTCTATGATATTCTAACAGAGCACACTGTAGCTAATCTTCACTATATTGAAAGTTATTTTAAATGTGATGAACTTTCACATATTTAATAATTCACATTCCTTGCGTGTATCTCTAATAGAACATTAAAATAGATTTTAGATGTTAACTTGCTCTCCCCTTCAGGTTTTCATCTACCGTCTCTTCTGGAAGAGCCAGGATGAACCACGGCGCATTAAGATGGATGAGATCAAGCGTGCCTTCCCCACTCACTCCGAGAGTTCCATTCGTAAGAGACTGAAGCCTTGCGCTGACTTCAAGAGAACTGGTGTTGATAGGTGAGTGATGATAACTAGTCTGGTAACTAGAGAGAAATGAGGCTGCTGCTATTTGTGGTGTTGAAGCTTTAATATTATTCCACACTGTGAGAATAACTCGTTTCTTCCTGAATTCATTGTAATTATGATTAACAGAATATGGTCGCTGTTGGAATATATTTTATTAAACTAGTTGCAAAAAAATTACAGAGTGGTTATCTACGCCATAAAATAGCTAGTCCGATATAGGTTTGGACATCAAGGGATTTAATAGTAGGTAGCTATTATAAATTACATGGCATAAATAGTAGGGCTAGATAATTCCAAAATTGAAGTAGCCAATTAAAATCTAGTGTAAAAATTGACTAGCTATCATTACTTTATTGAATTCAGTAAAATAATTTTTTATGATAAGATCTTTACAATTTTTGAAAGAATTAACGGATTTTTTAAGGTTAAAAGAAAAACTGGGATATATATTTAAAAGTTAGATGGCTTTGAAAATAGTTGATCATTTTTTTTTCGCTTTCCAGGCTAACAATACGTAATAAATTGTGGTAAAGACTTGATAAAATACCTACTTACCTAAAAAAATACCTACTTACCTAATAAATACCTACTTACCTAAAAAGTACCTACTTACCTAAAAAAATACCTACTTATCTAAAAAAAATACCTACTTACCTAAAAAATACCTACTTACCTAAAAAAATACCTACTTACCTAAAAAAATACCTACTTACCTAAAAAAATACCTACTTACCTAAAAAATTCCTACTTACCTAAAAAATACCTACTTACCTAAAAAATACCTACTTACCTAAAAAATACCTACTTGCCTAAAAAAATACCTACTTGCCTAAAAAAATACCTTCTTACCTAAAAAAATACCTACTTACCTAAAAAAATACCTACTTACCTAAAAAAATACCTACTTACCTAAAAGAATACCTACTTACCTAAAAGAATACCTACTTACCTAAAAAATAACATAGTTATACAGGTTACTTCTAATAAATTTCAATAAAAATATTACAAAGGTCTTCAAATTTTGATATTCTTAGAGTAAAAGAACATTTCACTAGTACAGATTGAAGGAACGTAATTAACATTGTATTTGATTTTTTCAAATAACACATAGCTACATTTCTTCACTAGTACATATGTGTGTTTTATTAGTGTGAACGGCTTGGGTATTGTGTTTGAATAATATAATTCATAAGTTCCAATTTAGTTAATTAGCTTTTTTGATTATATAGATGGCTAGTTTATTTTAGTGAATTTGATTGTCATTATATTAGTAGATAGCTAATATTTATTTTTCTTGGCAGCAACTGGTGGGTGATCAAACCTGAGTTTCGTCTACCAACAGAAGAAGAGATCAGGGCGATGGTCTCCCCTGAACAGAGTTGCGGTTTCCTCAGTATGTTGGCTGCTGAACAGAGACTCAAAGACGCTGGCTATGGTGATAAGTTCCTCTCTGCTCTAGAAGATGATAATGAAGACGACACCCAGAAACTGGACGATGAGGTGAAAACTGCCCCTTGGTTCACCACTAGAGCTTACATTCACGCTGTGAAGGGCAAATGTTTGCTTCAGTTGACTGGGCCTGCAGACCCCACTGGGTGTGGTGAAGGATTTTCCTACGTTAGAGTCCCCAACAAACCCACTCAGAACAAAGAGGAGCAAGAGCAGCAGCCTAAGAAGAGTGGGCCTGGCATCAAGGGCACTGATGCCGATCTCAGGAGACTGTCTCTCAGTAACGCCAAAGGACTACTGAAAGAGTATGGAGTGCCTGATGAGGAGATTAAGAAGCTGTCTCGGTGGGAGGTGATAGACGTGGTGCGTACCCTCAGTACTGAGAAGGCAAAGGCTGGAGAGGAGGGCATCACTAAATTCTCTCGTGGTAACAGGTTCTCCATTGCAGAACATCAGGAGCGTTACAAGGAGGAGTGCCAGCGAATCTTTGACCTGCAGAACAGAGTGCTGGCTAGTGCAGAAGTACTTTCTACTGACGAAGGGAGCAGTGAAGAGGAAGACAACGATTCGGACATGGAAGAGAAAGGAAAGTACATTGAGAATATTCTCGCTGAAAAGAAGACATCCACGCAAATGTCCTTGGAGAAAGAAGAGCAGGAGAGAAGGGAACTGAAGAAGATGATGATGGGAGATGAGGAAAATACTCAGGAGAAGAAGTCTCTGAAGAAAAAGGAGGAGGATGATAACTCACGTTATGGCTTTGGCACTCCAGGCAGAATACTGAAGATAACACGGACCTTCAAAGGCCCAGATGGTAGAGAGTATCAGAGGGTTGAGACTGTTAGGAAAACTGCTTTCATTGATACTTACGTTAAGATACGAACTACCAAGGATGAAAGTTTCATCAAAGACTTTGTCGGTCAACTTGATGATCAGCAAAAAGAGGAGATGAAGAGAGAGAGAAGAAGACTTCAAGAGCAATTGAGAAGAATTAAGAAGAATCAAGAAAAAGCAGCAAAGGGAATTGTCACTCCCCCAAGAATTAAGAAACCCAAGTTGAAGCCAGATTTGAAATTGAAATGTGGTGCGTGTGGCCAGGTAGGTCATATGAGAACAAACAAGGCTTGTCCTCTCTACTCAGGTCCTGGTGGAGAGAGGAGCAATGAGCCAATGTCAGCTGCAATTCCGGCTTCGGCGGTTCTTGCAGGCACTATCTACGACACAAGTCTCTACAAACACGAGAACTCAGGGGACTCGCAGATTGTGGATAAGAAACCAGACGTGTCTCTTCTCAACGAGTCTATGATGAACTCTGACAAGAACTCTTCTTTTGAAGAGAGTGAGGACCTTGTCAATGTTGACGGTACTAAAATTAAGCTGTCCTCCAAGGTGATGAAGCACGCAGAGGAGCTCAAGCGCCGCGCTCAGCAAGGTGGACATAAAGGCAGAGTTGGAGATGGGTCTGTAGGTAGTAGAGGGGCTAAGCGACGTCGTGCTGGCACCGTTTTGCATTGCGATTATCTAAAGAGAAAGCAGAAGAGTGTTAACAGACGGCGTATAGACCCTGTCATCACCATGTCTACTATTTTCGAAGAAATACTTTCTGTGATGAGAGAACTGCCTGACATTGTACCTTTCCTCAACCCTGTCAAGGTAAAAACTTACTATTTAAACACTACTGCTCTTGACAATAGTTAGCGAAATATTTAAATGTCTTTGATAAATTTAAGAGTCGTTATGATACATGCTACATAAAATACAATAAAATTGCTAACTAGTATTCTAATTATCGCTCTCCTACTC
Source organism: Caprella mutica (assembly GCA_947561585.1). Lineage (NCBI taxonomy): Eukaryota > Metazoa > Arthropoda > Malacostraca > Amphipoda > Caprellidae > Caprella > Caprella mutica. The sequence continues at coordinate 466,962 of CANNZV010000485.1, read as the reverse complement.
AGAATGTTGCTGACTACCCCAAGATCATTCCAAACCCCATGGATCTTGGTACAATCAGGGAGAACATTCGAAAGCACAAATACCAGTGCAGAGAAGAGTTCATGTCTGACGTGTCTCTTATCCACGAGAACTGCAGAAAGTACAATGGGGACCTGAACACACTCACTGTCACTGCAAAGAAAATACTCGAGATTTGTATAGCTAAACTCTCTGAGAACGAAGAAAGACTCATGGATTTGGAAAAGCAAATCAATCCCTTGCTTGGGGATAATGACCAGGTGGGTGAAAGTACTAACTACTAAGCAACCTTCATTTGGTAATAATCCAATTAGTTTAATAAGATATAAATACTTTATCAACTGAATTGAGCTGATTTATTTTAACCATGGTATGAACTGTATAACTTTCCTTGCTTAGTAATTGCAAACATATTACACTACAGTTAGATACACTACTCTCAGATTTCTGTTTTAAAAAGCACCATCTGGATTTGAGAGTGGGAACTATAGCAACAACAATAGTTAGTTAATGTTGATCAAATCATAGAAAGTTTCAGTGCTCTGGCAGAAGCTATATGGTTATTCTGGATCAACATAAAAGTTATTCTGTAATTTACTCTTTTTTTCTAATATTGAAAGCTAGTTTCAGTTGGACACAGAAACTTTCAATGTTTTGATCAACACCAGATGTTGTTGTTTCCAACTTTCTCTAGGTCCCGTTTTCAAATACAGACGAAACAGAAATTTGGAGAGTGGTGTATCTTACTGTATTAAAATATCTTTGCTAATAGTATAGCTAACTGAAGCGACTCAAACTAATTCTTTCATCTTTGAACAGGCTGCCTTCAGCTTTGTTTTGACCACAATAATGCAAAAGAGTGTCCTCTCAATGCAAGAATCTTGGCCATTCATGAGTCCTGTGAACAAGAAGAACGTCAAAGACTACTACACAATCATTACTGAACCAATGGACCTCAACACTATAAGCAAAAAGATTAGCAGTGAGTAGCTACATCTCTTTATATTCCATGACTACATTTATTTCAATTGTTTTGGGTTATCAGAAGTACGGATTGAGACATCACTGATATTAACCAGTTTGTGCTTAATGTTTCAGACCATCAGTACCACAGTCGCAGGGAGTATCTCTACGATATCAAACTAATCCATACTAACAGTAGCTTGTACAATGGGGCTGACTCGGCTTTCACACAGAAAGCTGCAGCTCTGGTTAGTGTTGCAGAAGAAAAAGTCGCAGAGGCCTTCCATGAGGTGCGTGTTCTTGACCTGTTGTTATACTTCATTTACATTAAATGAATGGTGCAGATATCTAACGTTATAGGGACTATAAGAAGAGCTTTTTGTTAAAAACCAGTGGTATTTAATCTCTCATTCCATTATTTTGTACCTTCTAATTAACTACATATTTTTTGTTAAATTTGAACGAAATGAACTTCCAAGATATTTCCAACAGTTATGAAGCATTTGTATGTTCTTTTCAATAGATTAAAAATAACAGTTATTTCATCATATGATCATATCCATCCGATTGCTACCATATTCTGTTTTTAATGTGTGTTTTTTTTTTTCAGAATCCAGAATTGACTGCAATGGAGGCTAAGCTGGAGCAGTTTATTGTGGCTAGCAAAGCTGCTAATGAGGCAGACTCGATGGGGTCAGGAGAAGATGATGACTTTGATGGACCCCCTGATGTCAAGAGACCCTTCATGGACCAATCTGGATACCCCATGGCTGGTCCAAGTGGTGAGCATTTCAACTTGTGGAAGTTATACCCACCTGCCATTGATATGTAGCTATATGATGTGGCCAAAAATAGAAATAGACTCAGTGTCATAGGCTTGATAATAATCCATGTTTCCAAATCTTGGTGTATTTCATTGAGGTGATGTTAGTACCAATGTCTCAGGTTTTAGCTACTAGAGGTGTATACTGTTGAAATTTTAGTTTAAATGTATTACACACTCTTTATATGTTTAATGTTAACTTCCTGTTAGACTAGCTCAGCTATATTAAATTACCTATTGTTTAAATAACAATGTATTACTTTTATGAGAAACGGACTTAAGGTTTAAAGTCCATTACAGTTCCGGCGCGTGTTAAATAACACCTCATGTAAATTCTTAAGATAGTCGGTTCTTTACATTACTCAGTGAGAGATCTGTTCCACTCATCTCTCCAATAGACTTCTCTCTGTATAACATATTACTCTTTAAATAAACTCTATGTCTTAACGTTGTTAACCCACTGTAATTTAACCTAATTCTAACATATACCCCTTGGTTCAAATTATGTAGCTACTTTTTTTTATATATAACTACATCATTAAAAACTGAAAAATGTTTGTCTAGAAGATTGCTAAAATGTTATTTATCTTCTCCTTTCAGACCAAGAGTTTGGTGGGTCAGACAGTCGCCAGCCGAGTTCTATGGCAGGTCCTTCCTCTTTTGGGGGAATGATGATGGCCCCTATGATAAAGAATGAACCCCCACCCACCCCCCAGCACACAATGGACACTGGGGGTTTCATGTCTCCAAACTACGGAAATATGGTGAGTAGAGGAGAAAAGTTCTTTAGTTTTCTATTCCATTTATTTCTTGATATTTAATTAAGGATTTAAAGTTTTAGATGTTGACATTATTAATGTGCAGCTGTTAAATCTCGTAACTCTTTCTTCTTTTCTCAGTACGGCATTGAAAGAGATGCAGATGGCTTCCCTCTGGATGTGAAACCCTTTGCAAACCAACCCTTACCCTACACTGTGGATGATGACAATAACCCCATTCCTAACCCCATTCAGCAACACTCTCAAACCCACCACCTTCCTCCTCCCCCCTCCTCCTCTCAGTCCATCGGCTTCACCCCCATCATTATTCCTAAGGTGGAGAAAGTGACGTCACCAGACACACACAGTGAAGGGGGGGCTTTCGACCCCTACCCCTCCTCTCAAACAGACTCTCCCATGTTCGGTGTTTCACCCCCCGCTTTCAACATGCAACCTCCTAACCCTTCTTCTGAGAGTTTCGAGATGCAGTTCAACCACCCCCCGCACCTCCAACCCCCCGTCACCAGCTCTGGGGGTTACAGTTTGGACTCCCCCATCAACCCAAGTCCTCATAACACTTCCGGTCACAACCGCAGTGGCGCCTTTACTGACATTGCTGGCGATTTGGACATCAGCGACTCTGATGAAGAACAAAATCACTGAAGAATGACTTGTTAGTCTAATTTTAGATACTATCAGAATATTTGTGCAATTAAATTATCGAAAAAAATTTAGAAGAATAAATATCTAAAATTGAAAAACTACATTTAAATGAAATTTTAATGTGAAAAATGATCAGCAAAACATGCAAGTTATTTCTATTCACCATTCACATCACTGATTATTAATTAATTCAGTACCCATATCTTGTGGCTGTCAGTGCTTGCTCTGCAGCTTTCAGTTGATAATCATTGTGTTCCGAAGATTGCACTTGTACTATATTTATTATTATTAGGCAAGTATTATTTTATTATGGTAACGAGATGTACATGTCTGTAGTTTTTTACATTGTAAATATAAATAATAATTTGAATACATATATTCTCTTTCATTCTTGTCACCTCTCATTGAATATAATTTAGTAAAGAAGATCATCTTGACAATAGAGTTGTAGGTAATTATATGGTGGCTATTTGAAAAGGAGTCCCCAGGGGCTCTATCCTGATGCTGTCTGTGGTGAATAGAGTGGTTGGCGTTCCTTAGGCCCCGAACTGTTGTAATTAGGATTAGCTATAATTTTTTTTTCCATTTTTACCATGTTTATCATTAGGGCTGGGACAATATGCTTTAAGCATAAATAAATATTCTTGAGCATATTTTTTTATGCTCCTAAAATAAAGCATATTCTTTTTCCAAAAAGAATATGCTTTTATCCACAGAAAGGTGGTTGATAAATAAAAGTTATACGAAATTTTCAATTACAAATGTATGGATAATATTTTAATGAAAACATGGATCAAATGTGTATTTTTAGAAGAATTCTTGTATTACTACATCAATGTAACATACAAAGTCACTTCTAGTTAATGGTGTGAAGAGTTGTCATTCGTATCTCGCAAACCACATTGACACCATGCCTAAAATAAAGTCCAACTTCGAGCAAGATTGCTCTTTGATTTTACAGATTTGGAAGAGGTTGATGGAGATATGAAATGCAAACTTTGTAGCTTAAAAGTAAGAATAGTATACAAACGACTATTATCACTAGAACCTTGTATATTCTTAAATAATTAAAAAATTTACTTTTTAATTCAACACTGCTAATCGAGAAATTATGTAGATTATCATTAGGGTTGTGGCTTTGCATGTTGGTGAAATAATGCATATAAAAAACGCATATGCAAATCTTGAAATGCATATGCATATGCAAAATAGAAAGTGCATATGCAAATTAGAAAAATATTATGCAAATAGAAAATGATTAGTAAAATAAGTTGATTTTTGATATTCAAATGATAAACTTTTACCTATACAAATGAATAGTATCAGGCAAATGAATAAGAGCTAGTTTTTTATTCTACTTAAGAAATTTAAATTATTATAGGCTAGGTTATAACGATCGAGGTGGGGAACTTGGTTGAACTCTGCTTCTTAATATTCCAGATAATTATCAGAGGGAGAATGTCTAAAACTTTTACAGAGCATAGAAATAATGAATGTAAGTATTGTGTTCATATATTTAACATTCTCAGTAATTCCATTAACAATAGAGCAAATTGAGGCGCGAGGCAGGTCAATTTCTAAAATAATCACAAAGATAAAAAAATTGAAATTTTCTCAAGAATATTTATGATAGAGATATTACGTAAAGCTTATATTAGTAATTAGTGACTAATCACTAATAACTACATATTAACCAAAAATGAAGGCTATTCAATCATCAGAGACATAAATTCAATTCTGACAGGATAATCTGCACAAGTCATTCAAGTCAATCTACATGAAATCTTAAAATAACTTGGCCCATCAAATATGGCGAGTCTTCTATACGCACCTCTAGTTACTTTCGCAGAATGCGGGAAGATCATATTTTAGCCGTGGTATATTTATTTATCATCTTTTCATATGATATAGTTAGTACCAGTACGTCATTGGTATGTCACTATAAATGTAAGCTTTGTAGAATGAACAAGTTAGTTCGCAGGCAGTTACCATTTGACTCGCATGAGATAAACATCTAATCTCAAGTCTTATTTTGTGAGACAATTACTTGTGAGTGTTTTAGTGAAGTGCATAGTGCAGTTATATATGCTTGATACAGAAATACATTCTCTTTAAAAAGTTATAGTTAAACTTGTTATTCATCCTAAATACAGTTGAGCATTGACCAGAGGCCTGAGGTCGGAACCATATAAGCAAGTTGGTTCTAGGGCATGGCAATGAGTATTTAGTAGAGAGAGATAAACTGAGTAAAAAGGAATCTGAAATATAAGATAAAAGAGTAGGATAGTAGTAGGTCCACTGTAACCCATACAGTGGACCTTTATAAGGTTTCACAGTTGATGAGATAACCCAGAGGGCGTCCATCACAGTAGAGGGGATATTTTTTCAGTACAAGAATATACAGTAACTAGATTACGTGCACTCGGTAGAACGCAAACCTTCGCCGAAGCTTTGACCTGTTCTCTACCAAAATCTGACAAAATGGTTCCTATATATTGACCAATCGTCCCACCATGTTTCATGCAATATGGTTCAATACTTTTTTAGTTATGAATAACAATGACCTTGACCTTTGACCGGGTCGCTCTCAAAATTCTACAAGACGTTTACTGGACATTGACCAATCGTTTCATCAAATTTCAGGCAATTTGGTTGAACACTGTTTCAGTTATGCGAATAACAAGATGAATAATAAATAAATAAATAAATTTTCCTATTTTCTAAACTAGTGTTACTGTTTATATTCATTTATATATTATATATATACAGGTAAAGCTCGTACAACGAACAGTATAGAGGTAAAGTCCCCCTGCAAAGGACAAAAATTATTAGTTTAATTCGGGATTTTAACTTTTAAATTTTTCTTTAACAGCATTTCAATGAAACTCTAATGAGGGTACACAATTTCAGATTATTATTGAATAAATTTTTTAATGAAAATCTTATTATATTGATGTAACTTACTCATATAATTGTACGAAGGTACGAAATAATAAGGGATCTTTTTTGGAATTAGGGCACATTGAATAAATTAGATCTTTTTTGGAATTAGGGCACATAGAATAAATAAGAATAAACAGATACAGGTATCATATATACAAGGTTAAGTTAAGGATTAGTATGAATACAATAAAAAAAAACATAAAAATCAATTATTTATTGCATAAAAGTCTGCAATGTCTTGAAATTCTCTGAATGATTAACTGTTAAATGCTTGTAATTTTGTGACAAAGATTGTATTCCACTGTATGATCTTCACATGTAAATATTTCTTTCTTGTAAATATTTCACTGCTTCTTCTTTTGTATGCACTTTTCTTGCTAGTTCAAATATTGTTTGCATGTTGATGGTTTAAAAAGAGGGACAATTTATTTAGCATTCTCAATCAATATGTCGTAGCCTTGTATATATGATACCTGTATCTGTTTATTCCTTGCAAATAAATTTTTTGTCAAATACAATGTGCCCTAATTCCAAAAAAGATCCATAATAAGGTAAGTAAAATGAAAGAAAGATATTAGTAACTAAACCAAGTGAAAATATAGGGTAGTTAATTACACCTCTTTTTAATTTTATAGAGCTTCTCTAATCAAAGAAAATGTGTAGGAAATGAGAGAGTAACAACATCAAATTACTGAAAATCTTGAAAACAGTACATTAAGTGTTTATTGTAAATTGTAATACCTTGAATATAATAAATGTACTACTAGATAATTGATAGACGAATAGAATATTGGTTAAACTATATAATTTAAAGAGGTTGTTGTAGGAGCTGCATGGCCAGAAGAACGGATATTTTTTGTATTTTGTAGGGGGTGTCCGTTTAAAGATCGTCCGCTGTACGAGCTTCAATTACCTGTATACTAGATTCTTCATATTCAAGACTTGATAAATGTACTTGAAAACAGCTTTGTAAGAAGTGTTTCAATATATTGAAATTATCTTCAATTAAAAGATATTAATTAACATCCTTTATTCTATCACTTAGTTTTTGAATATTTAAAATATAAATATGAGCTTCTTAGTAACAGCCTATTTCGAGAAATCCATACTTGTAATGTTTTTTTAATTAAAATTATTTGCTGCATATATTTTGTATATGCATTTTATAAAATGCATATGCATTTTATGAAAATGCATATTTCAAGCGAATATGCACTAAATATTTATGTGCATACACTGCATAATATGCTGTGCATATTGTCTCAACCCTAATTATCATACTATAGTATGATATCAAATTATATACTATAAAAATGATAGATTGCTCTCATAAATTAATCGGTGAGAACACAATGCATTATTAGTTTGTATTTAGCATACTCTATTCACAAATATTAACATTTTAAATTTTTCTAAAATGATCTCTATAATTTATTTAGGAGAATCCTTTTTCATACCAAAACTAGTGCACTTGGTTTTTGACAATAATTATATAGCTGTAGGCTACTTTTTTTTAGGTTTCTGATGAGAAGAGATCCTCAATCTTGCAACATATGAAAACCAAAAAACACAGTTTATAAATAAAAAAAAGGTTAACAATATTCATTTCCCTGGTTGATATTGATTAAATAAAAAAAATTAGGCATACTATTGAGCATAAAAAGCATATTTCAGAGCATAAAAAGCATATTTTAGAGCATAAAAAGCATATTTCAGAGCATAAAAAGCATATTTTTAAAGCATAAAAAGCATATTTTTAAAGCATAAAAAGCATATTTTTAAAGCATAAAAAGCATATCACAAAAAGCATATTGTCCCAGCCTTAGTGATATGAAATGCAAACTTTGTAGCTTGAAAGTAAGAATAGTATACAAACGACTATTATCACTAGAACCTTGTATATTCTTAAATAATTAAAAATCTTACTTGTAATTCAACTTTGCACATTGCTAATCGAGAAATAATGTAGATTATATCAGACTATAAAAATGGTAGATTGCTCTCATAAATTAATCGGTGAGATTACAATGCGTTATTACTTATTAGTTAGTATATTTAGCATACTCTATTCACAAATAATAACATTTTAAATTTTTCTTGAATGATCTCCTCTATAGTTTATATAGGAGAATTCCTTCGTCCTATCAAATTTCTGACAATTTGGTTGAATACTCTTCGAGTTCTTAAGTTATAAATGGCCTTGACCTTGATCTTTGACCCGATCGCTCTCAAAATATAACAAAATGGTTCTGTATATTGACCAATCGTCCCACCAAGTTTCATGCAATATTGTGCAATTCTTTTTGAGTTATAAATGACCATAACCTTGACCTTTAACAGAGTCACTCTCCAAATTCTACCAGCAGGTCACTGAACCAATCGTTTCAATAAAGTTCAGGCAATTTGGTTCAACACTTTTTCAGTTATGCGAATAACAAGATGATAAATAAATAAATGCCGTCAATAATATAACCTTTCCGCATTCTGCCAAGGTAATTAGATTTGCATATGCATTTATCAACATGCATATGCAAATATAAATATGCATATGCAAATATAAATATGCATATGCATTTATTAATTTGCATATATGCATTTACCAATATGCAAATGCTTTTATAAATATGCATATACTTCTTTCAATATGCATATGCATATATTATGAATTATTATGCATTTAATAGTCATGCTTCAAATTAGAAATGTCAAGTATTTTAAAAACCTCAATTGTTTTAGAGAATGACACTACATTGCTGGAAGTATAGTATACTATATTAGTGAAGTGAATTTTCATAGTTACCATTCATTTAAATATAGTCTTATTGATGAGATTGTTTTCATTTCATGGCAGAAAATGTATATATTACCAGAAAAGGAAATTACGGAAGTATGATAATTGAGCATCAATATAGTTCGAGCAAACTGAACTAGACAAGTAATCTAAATGATTTGAAGATGTCGTTATGGAAGAAAATGTATAAAACAACTGCTTTTTGCTAAATTTAAGGACAATATATATATGTATATATATTTTAAATTCAACAATTTTGTCCAAAAACAATACGTTGCAACCGTTTATAACGATACAAGCACCAACTGCATTTGATATATTAAACGTTAATGGTTCAATATCTTGCTTTTCTTAGTCGTATCCATGATTCAGTGGAAATAAGAGCTTATAAAACTAACAACCTTTTTAATTAAAGAAAATGATAGGGAATAAATTATCCGTTGATCTCTGGCTGAAAAGATTGAGGACGAGTGGCTTGGGTTAGAAGGAGCCATTCGGACAATCCATTGAAGAAGACCTGCCTCCTTCAGTAGTGCTGATGCTTCTATTCCTCTACAAGTGGTAAGCAAAGAGCAAACGCCTTACACCTCCTTTCTTCCTAAAGTAGTACCTTGAAACAGAGGACATCAAACTTCAACTCTTCACTGGAAGACTGACGTCACAGTTCTTGTTCATTAATGGAGACAATTATATTCCTTCGGATAAAATTGACCCTGCCTCTATTTTGCTGACGGTAGTGGAGTACCTAGCCAGTCTTCCCCAGCCACTGTTAGTGCCTTAGGTCTCCTGGCACAAACTTGGTCACGAAATGGTGGAGGACAGTCTTGGGTACAGACCTCAGACCATGGGGAAGGTGAACCATCTCCTGGCCAGTGTACCATCCACCAACCGGAGACTGCTGTCCATGGTGCTGATAGTACTGAGACAGGCATGTGAAGATGACGATGGTTTGGTTATCGAAAATGAATTGGAAAGTGTAAGTGAGCTCATATCACCTTCTCTGTGCCATCAGATCGACGATAAGGACTGCAATATCTGCTCTAGATCGGAAAGAAAGAAGTTTATCGTAGCGCAGAAAGTGATGAGGTTCATCATTCGCTGGAAGAGTTATGATAATTTATTTCCATTCAAAAGTTATTGGAACAGACCTACAGCACAGTGAAATGAACCGATCAACAATAATACCAATTGATTAGGAAGTGAAATAAAATGCAGCTATATTATTTTATATATCGTATGCTCAATTATAACTTACTAAGAACAGCAAGTATATACTGACCACCTGTGTCTATAATCTATTATTATTATTATCCTACGCTTTATTTATATTAATGTAGGTGTTAGTGTTACTTTTAGCTTTATGGCACCATATATGTAGTTAACCATATTCTCTAATTCTCGAACAAAAATTCAAAGCCACATTCATCAGGAAAACTAAACGATAGAACACCTAAAGGTATATATCAAGGATGTATGTTCAACCTCCCCCCCTGATATAAACGCTGAAAGTGCATATATTGCATGACTTCCTTTCAAATGCATATGCATTTTTTTATATGCATTATCTTTAAGTGCATAAGTTTTAGCTGCAAAACATATACATTTTCTCAAATGCATATGCGTTTTCTCAAATGCATATGCGATTTCTCAAAAAGCATAAAACCTGTTGCATATGCAGTATATTTCCTATTGCATATACTGCATATTTGGAAATGCATATTATCACAACCCTAATTATCACATCCCTTATAATAATTAGAAAAATGAAAACAATCTCATCCATAAGACTATATTTAAATAAATGGTAACTATGAAAATTCACTTCACTAATATACACTGCGTTCGGTTCGATTATGCATGCCAAAATTTTCTATTTAAAAATAATAATTTTTACATTAAACTTCATTTTTACAGATCTATGTAAATGTGGTGAGTTAACTTTATCATTTGGATACCTAGAGTGCTATATTTTCATTTTATAAACAAGCTCTGGCATCAATTTCAATTTTTTTGTTATGACAACCGTTCAGTTAGATTAAGCAAGCTGTCAATTTCAGACGGTATTCTGCAACCATGGGTAAAAGAGCTGGCTTGAATAATGCGGCCCGTGCTAGAATCACTTCCCTGCTTGGTGAATGTAAAGGTACACTTGAAATTTCAAGAATTATGGGCAGTGATCATCGTACAATAAAGTCCTTCGTGTTTTCCGGGAAAACTGGCAGAAAAACGCCGGAAAGATCCCACTTAAAGAAGGTTTCACCAAGAGATCTCCGTAATTTGAAGCGAGAGATGGCGAGGAATCCCAATGCGACCAGCAAATCAATTTTCGATGCTGCAGCTGCCCCTAAAGTTGGTAAAACGACGCGATGCAAGGCACTCCAATCCATCGGTAGGGTGAAGAGCCCCATCAAACGGCCACTTCTCAGCAAGAAACACAAGGCAAAGCGAGTTGAATGGGCAGAACGGTATCACAAGCTTAACTTCTCCAATGTTATCTTCACTGATGAATGTCGTGCAACCATGGACGGACCGGATGGCTGGGCGCGTGGTTGGGTCCTCGATCAACGTCAACCAAGGCTGAGGATGCGTCGCCAACAAGGAGGTGGTGGAGTAATGTTTTGGGCTGGCATTCAAGGCAGCGCAATTATTGGGCCATTCATGGTTCCTGAAGGAGTAAAAATCAATGCAAAAGCGTATTGCGAGCTCCTGGATAAGTTCCTTCTTCCATGGTTAGAGAACCAGCCACTGCTGAGAAGAAAAAAATTAATTTTTCAGCACGATGATGCTCCAGCACATAAAGCAAAGTTCACTGACAACTGGCTTAACAGTTACAGCTTCGGGAAGGAAAAGATAATGGTGTGGCCAGCAAATAGCCCGATCTGAACCCCATCGAAAACCTTTGGGCAATAATCAAGAGGCGTGTTTATCAAGACGGGAGGCAATTTACAAGTACTGCTGAACTGTGGAGAGCAATACAAGATGCTGTTGCCACTGTAACTCCAGCTGAAATCAAGAAACTTACATCATCAGTTGATTCTCGGGGCATGAAGATCATCAAAACTGGTGGTAGCCATATTTCTTATTAATCACCTAAAATAAAACAGTTTTAATCAACTTTCATGTTGTATTTGAATGTTTTTGGCATTATTAGTGCATCTTTAATTAAATAAAGATAAATTGTTAACCTTGTTTATCATTTAAACCTTCAAAATTCGATTAAGTTAAACACTTGCATAATCTAGCTGAACGGATACCAAATCAAAAATGTCAATATATTGTTATTTTATGTTTATGAATTGTGAAATTAGTGTTTAAAGCATTAGAATTTTAAAAATACGTCTTCTAGTTTTGATATATCTGTTGACATCCAATGCATTGTGAACATTATTAATTTTATCATCAAAAAATCAATATGCATAATCAAGCCGAACGCAGTGTAGTATACTATAGTGCCAACAATGTAATGTCACTCTAAAACAATTGAGTTTTTTAAAATACTTGACATTTCAAGTTTGAAGCAAGACTAATAATGCATAATAATTCTTAATATATGCAAATGCGAGGGTTAGACGTCTGAAGTCCCCAGTTCCACGTACTGTACTTAGTGTACTACGTCTAAAATCCCTCAATAGCGAGGGTTATTAGACGTTTTAAGACAAGAAACAAACTGCTTTTGGTTAGCTGGGAAGATTAAAAATCTTATCGCTCAATTATTTTCCAAAGTTCAAACCCGAAATGAAATCTAAATTCGGTTAAATATGGAAAAATTTATAAAAACTCTCACCATGCAACATTTATTGTAATAAAGCCGTAATTAAGTACAAAATCCTTGAAATTTAGATATCGTTAGATGGCCAATCTGGCCTTTAGTAATTTCTGGTTGGCCTATATTAACACCAACTTTTCGGTTACTGTGAGCTATATTAAATTTAAATATGATGAAGAGTCCGTTTGCCGTGTCCCGTTATATCCCGTATCGTCTGTATTCGGTCCTGTACCACACCTAACCAGTTTGATTTGCTTGTGATACTTCAGAGCCATCTGGTGTGCGCCTGTTACACCTAGAAAAGATCACTTCACTGATGAACACAACCATGGCCAATACCACACCTGTAATTGGAAACGAAAAAAAGTCTTTTATTTTTTAGTAAAAATGTGAATTGTGGATCTGGAACGATGTTAGTTTTAAATATCGATCTCCTATATGGTAAACGTCGCAGTAGTCGAGCACTTCCACAGTACTCTGAAAGTGGGTCTAAACTGTGAACGTATAACAATCAGAACTTTCTGAAAATCAGATGTGATTCATCGCCAATATTAACACTCATTTTTCGATTACTGTAAGTGTCCGAAAACTTGATTGTATATATAAGCAATTATTATTGAGCATTGCCACCGACTGGTGTTAGGTGATTTTGTTCATGGAACCACTTCTTTTTCTGATTGATTCTTCCAGTCACTTGTCCGTATTTTCCTTCAGCGATATTGCCTTTGGTTACTACTAGAGTAACTTATTTGTTCTCGTACAGTACATTCACTTATAAGCTTGTGAAATATATATCTATATCATATAAGTGTTGAAAGTAAAAGAATAAACATATCAGTGACAAAAGTTCGAAACTAACTAACCCTAAGAACTTATTTTCTCTTATTAAATGATCGATTCCAAAAACTTACCGACACCAAAGAGGCTTAGAACCCCTAGAAAGTCTGTAATGGACATAGGCCTCAAAGTGGCAGTCTTTGCTCTCATTTTACAGTTGGAAGAGTCCATCATGATGTCATCCAGCAACTTCTTCTGTATCCCAGACTCGATAAGAGAGGAGATTCTGGTTCGGATTCGTACAAAAATCAATAAAGCAACAAACCAATTGTGAATTTTCTAAATTCTAACTAAATTTTAAAAGATCCAATTCTTATATTTCAAGACTGCCAAGTAATATGTTGATGTAGGTAGACTGTAAATAAAATAAAATTGGAATTCTGAGGTCTAGGGTTGTGAAAATATGCTACTAAAATCATTGATCCGGAGGAGATAATTAAACAGTATTGAATCGTTCTACAGTGTTATAGTGTATCTGATACCATTTCATATTGTTCAGATCAATGTCTTGCACAACCCTGCCAGTGATGTCTTTGGTGGCCGGAAATTTCGGTCTGGAAAATTCAGTCTCGGAAATTTCGGTCTCGGGATAATAAATGGCCTTTCAACATAAATGGCTGTAATGTAGTTTGTTGTATCTGCTAGTTTGTTGTACTGTATACTTCATGATACTTCTACTTATAAGTTTTATCCATACCACAGTTCAAAAATTCTGAGACCGAATTTTCCTAGAACCAATGTCTTTCACTCACGCTTTTTTCAGCTTCTCGTTGTATGGAGCTCCTTTGGACATCATAATAGCCATGTTGACAGGTAGGAAATGCTTGGAAGCGATAAGGAAAGCGCAATTTCCAGTCTGTGAACATAAAACTCTGATAATGATAGTTTTATAACTTTTATACATATTTTTTGTATATATGAAATTTAAACTTACAGGATGTTTGAACTATACCTACCGATAATACCCAGTGAAAATATCGTCAATTATTCGATATTTGAATTGTCAAATTTGTTCTTTGCCATTGTAAACTGTCACTATACGAGCACGGTGAGTGTCTGAGGATTTTACTTTTTTTTTAACCCAGAGTTAAAGTATTTCTAACAAATGAACATCACCTTCTTGAAGTCATCATTAGCAGACCATTGCAATGAAGGCGAGAGAGCAGAGTAGGCGTACACACCCTTCCGTACCTTCGCACGCGTTTCATAAATGTCTACACGTCCAAGCACTATGGCTTTTTTGAGCATTTTACCCAGGGACGTTTCAGGCCCAGCTCTCTGCAACATTGGGTATAATTGATAAATTATTACATTTATTGAAAACGGCGAATGGATCTTTCCCATTTGACGACACCCACCAAATTTAATTTAGATTATTTTTTTCTTATGTACTTTTCTCCATAGAATCCGAAAATCATAACCGTTTTTTGTAGAAACTAATTAATGCTTTTTGATATATTAGGGTTTGAAGTTATTTATTCCCTATATATTACTGAAGGATTAAGAACTTTGAAAAAAACTCAAAGATAGCCGTAATGTTGTTGGTTGTATCCATTAGTTTGTTGTACTACACATTCCATGATTTATTAATGACCTGGTAGGGGGTATGGGGGTTATAAAAAACGGCTATGATTTTCTTATTCAATGGACGAAAATTATATAAAAAAATTAATTTAAATTTGGTGGGGGTCGTCAAATGGGAAAGATCCTGGTGAATGAAATATATGAAATAATTTATTTTGAATAAACGGAACATCCCAGTTACTTAAACACTTGTAGCAAAGATATTACACTACACTATAAGATACACTTCTCTCGACAATTTCTTATTTAAACGTGCATTATGGTGCCATCTAGTTTCAAAAGCGGGAAATAGAATTGAAATATTGTAAGGGCAATCGAGGTATGCTGTGTGCGTGACGTCATAACAGCAACATCCTAATATCATATTTAAAACTATTGAAGAAGGTAAATTTGTAAAAAAAACTTTTTATTAATTGGTATAATATAATAAATAAATATATATTTAATCCATTATTTAACCTGCTAAACCCCAAATTTTCTCTTTAAATTTGTCCAATTGCTTACGTCACGTCACAAATCACTAAATTATCGCTACCATGATATAATAACTTATAAAATGGCCGCTTCCTATCAATATTAGTGTTCCTACTATGGTACTTAATTACTAAAGAGTAAAGCTTTGTGAGCTGTAGTCACAAATCACCGTTACGTTAACATGGCAACACGCTAACATGGCAACACAGGTTAAGCAGTGTGAATAACATGAATGGATTCATAACTGTTTTTTTAATTAATGGAAGAGAATAAATAATTTTCTTAAGTTACGTTCTCCAATTGTCTTAAATATGATTTTAGAGTGTTGCTGTTATGACGTCACGCAAACAACATACCTCGATTGTTCTTACTATATTTCAATTATATTTCCCGATTTCGAAAATAGGTGGCAAAGCAAACACTTTTGAAACAGAAATTACCGGAGTGGTGTTGCTTAGTGTAGTGTAATATCTTTGGTATAATTGTAGTAGTCATTGTTACAATTTAATAGGATGTTGAAATATTAACCACTCCGTCTATCAGTAATTTACGTATTACACGGTGGTAAAATTGTATACCAATACGTGTTAAGATTATTCATAATTAAAAACAACACATCTTGTAAGTTGTATATATCAACCGTCAATTTTCGAAGGAAAGAAAGAACTTCAGAGTAGAAGACAAAGACCTTCAAAGAAGTGTAAAGAGCGCTGCCTTGTCCCAGTGCCAGGGGTATATCCGTCTCTACGAACTCTTCTATGGAGTCGAAAGGAAGGGACACCTTCTTGGTGATGAGCATGGCCTTCAGGTTACTCTTGTAGAAGGTGCCGATGATGAGACTCATGATCATCCAGAACCCGAGGACCAGTTTGCTCACTTTCTCGTGGTCGAACGTCAGGTCTGAAATTATATTAAGTGAAAAAAAGTTTTTGGTAGCGATTGTGATCAATTTGATACTTACAAATTAGTCAAAAAATATACCTATCTAAATTTGGATACAGTTACATATATTCAATAATACTATTTATATTATCAGTATGCTTCTAAAGCTCTGCATTGATCTTTAACATGTTCTCTGCGTATTGGGCCATATGTATACCAACACCAAGATGCCAATGTTGTGAATTGTTACACCAGAATTAGGAAAATATTTGCTAATTCTGGATACATGGGAAACTTATTAGTAAATAATTCTATTAAGCAGATCATCTTCACCTTGCGACAGCAAAACTCTTGCACAGGATATGAAGGTGGAGGAAAATCCTTTGGTTTTAGCCTTCAGTCTGAAAGTATTAAAGTTTGGACCATTAATTATACGCTTATAGTGACACACAGCAGCCTCACAGTACCCGGAAAGTGGGTGTTAATGGTCCTCTTCACACAGACCACACTAAATTTGTTATTACTCAATTCATCAGAACTAAGGTAACTGCAAACCATATCAAACATGGGTCTATAGTTTTATTGTGATATGTAATTTAAGTTGTTCTTGTGATATTTCTTCTTCCCTCCGAATCTCAAGCAAAGAAAAAGTGTGACCATCCGTCAAATTCCAATTTTTCTTTTAGTTCTCGAAGAAATAAAAATTAAAAATAGTAGAAAGCTAGAAAAGCTAGTAGCTATACAAGAGAAGTAAGTGGGATTAGATGCAGATACCTCTTAATAATCATAATCATACATCATTACAATTTTTTGATCTGGAGAGTTTTTAATTAAAAAAATAGAAGAGTTTCTTGATTCACTTCACTTTTCCTTCCATTTAATCTATTGGAAAATACTCCTTAAATTTCTTTTCTGTTAACGGAAACCCTATAACCATAACTCTGCAAATTTAAAACAATTCCAGATAGATTTTAATCAAGAGTGGAGAGAACCTTTAACCTGTACTTGAAGGGAGGCCTTATTTTGGGACAGAAATCTGTAGATGTGGCACATCAGCACAGTTAAAGTTGAGTAACCGTGTACGGGTTAACATTGGTCATGGTAGGCCAATCATAAATTTCTAAAAAAATTCTCGTTAGTTACAATAATTTATTAGGGTCTTCATTTTTAATGGGGACTTTCTACTGCGATGGCACTCAATGTAATAAATCAAAATCAAAATGGAGAAAATCAACTCATACATCATAATAGCAATCAGTATGGTGTCAAATAATGGCAACTTTTCCTATTCTGTGGACTGTATTTTGTACTCACTTTGAAGTGACCGCATCTAAGAAGCGACCGAAGATGAACCAAGTCGCCGTCATGAAGAGTAGAGAGATTCCGATACCAGCCCATGACTAAATGAATTATTAATTAATATTACTTAATAAATATTATTTAATAATTTAGACGGACTTTATTTGTCATCTTGTTATTCGCATAACTCAAAAAGTATTCAACCAAATTGCCTGAAATTTGGTGGGACGATTGGTCAATAACCAGGAACCATTTGATAAGATTTTGAGAGCGAACGATAAGAGGTCAAGGTCATTTATAACTCAAGGATTATTGAATGGTGAAATTATTATATATGCGGTGGTGAAGGTATGCTCTCGATGAGTGCTAACTAACTAAGAGTCCATATTTTCCATTTAAAACAAACAAACTGAATCTTAATTAATTATGAACAGTGACTGATTAGAATAAAATCTGTTTAATGTTATTGTGTATTGTTTTTATTCCCATAGAGAAATTTGTAGTCGGTTTGTAGTTCATATAGCATGAACTTATTCCAATAGAATAACATTCTCTCTGAGATACGACCTTAAATTATTCTGTTAAACACGGATAGGCTAAATAATTTTATAATACAGATTTAACAATTAAATAGATTTTAGATGATACCAATTGTATTTAATAATGTATAGTGCTTCAATTCTCACAAATGCAGTGAAGGGTTTAACGAATCCCAGAAGGTCGGGCTCTTGCGTTGGTCTCTTGTATATAATGCTGTGAGTGAGCACGTAAGCAACTTCAAAGTCCAGACCTTCCTTCTTTTCGGGATCTATGGCGATGATGCCGGCCGCGAAATCTCCGGCCTGGGTACACAAGTACATAAAATATTATTATAATTTTTATATATTCGTATATTTTTTTTAAATTCTTAATTTCATCTATTTTTTTTAAATTTCCATTAGTTTCTTTAAAATTTAATTATTCTAAACTATATCTTTCAAACTATCATAATATAAGAACAACTTAATTGATATATGTTATAAAAAAGTTTTTCTTATACAATTTACTTTTCAATATATAGGAAGAAATTTACAGAAATATATATATTTTTTTCGTTTTCGGATAATTCACTCACTCCACTTCGAAGATCTTCGATGAGGTGAAGTGAATTCTTCTTCTTCACAACTTCGTAACTAAGAGAAACATAGAAAACAACCTATGTACAGTGAAACATAGAAAACAACCTATGTACAGAGAAACATTGAAAACAACCTATGTACAATGAAACATAGAAAACAACCTATGTACAGAGAAACATTGAAAACAACCTATGTACAATGAAACATAGAAAACAACCTATGTACAGAGAAACATTGAAAACAACCTATGTACAATGAAACATAGAAAACAACCTATGTACAATGAAACATAGAAAACAACCTATGTACAGAGAAACATTGAAAACAACCTATGTACAGAGAAAAATTGAAAACAACCTATGTACAATGAAACATAGAAAACAACCTATGTACAGAGAAACATTGAAAACAACCTATGTACAGAGAAACATAGAAAACAACCTATGTACAGAGAAACATTGAAAACAACCTATGTACAGAGAAAGGCCTGAGTTATGAGGAATTGGTTTCTTCATAACTCAAAGCCACTTCATATCTCGAGTGCACTATATACAGTTTTCTATGATTAGAATCATAGAAAACTATGGTCATTGAGGGATAACTATGACGCAATTCTTGCCGGATATCATTTTCTATAATTTAAACATAGAAAACTACTTCATAACTCAGGAGTTTTACAGTACTATACACTATACAGTGTCATAATTTGGGGTACATAATTATATTTTGTATATTATGTTACTCTATATTACTAGGGTTAAAGTTTCAATTACAGTTACTTATTTTTCTTCACTATATACCGCAATGATAATTTTCAGTGAACATTATCATAAAGTGTGTAGGTTTGTGACTGTCAAATTACATATATTGTTTGGAATAAATAAACTGGTTCCTACTCAGGCATTTCATAGTCACAAACTGTCATAGTTTATTGTAATGCTCGTAGGAAATTTTTCATCCGGTAATTAGTAATGAAAAAAATATATAAAATGAAATAAAAATATAGTAAACATTTAAATAAAAGAATTTATTTTGAAAAAGATCTTAAAAATATAGAATATCGAATAATAATAGTATCTACAATTAATAAAGAAATATGGCAAAAAATCTATATTAAAATAAATTTTAATATTTTAATAATTTTAATAAAAATTATATATGATAATAAAATAAATTTTTAACATCATTGATCTTGATTGATGACGAAAAACAGTGTCTTACCCAAATGTATACCTACCAGTAATTCTTACCAGAAATTAAAATGTTTGGATAGGTAGTTTATATTATCTCACCAGAAATTAAAATGTTGTGATAGTATCCGCCAGATTTCCACCGTTATTCCCGCGAAAATCTCTGATCCATCCGGTCGAGGTATGAAAAAAGAAAATGGCGGATTCTGGTGTTGAAACCAAAAAAAAATTATTAGGTACATTTTTTTGATGGAGAGAAATACTCCCGCATGCTTGCATAATTAATTTTGTAATTTTATCATCATAGAATAGTGAAGATAATTTAGTCGAAATATATTCATTAGTTTTATTTTTTAATTATTTTATACAATCATAATTTTGTTATAATAAATATCGATCATCGTAAATAAAGTTTAAACAACCACTATAATAGTTGTAAATAAGCCATCTAAGTATAGTCCATTTAAGTAAAAAAATTCATTTAGTACATGCATTACTTCATCAAAATAAAATAGGAAATAACTTCAGTAAAAAATATATTTATTTCTGTTAAATTTTAAATAATAATAGAACTAAATACATACTTTAGAATAATACAAATGAAGATATATTATTCTCTCACAATGGCAGAAGGCAGCTTCAGACATCTGTCCAGTGGAAAGCCATTCCTGTCCACCATCTTTGTTGCTGTCTGATGTCACTGTGATGTCCTGTCTGGAAAAAAACAGATACTCTGTAAACAATTCTATGTGTATACCATGTGGCACTTATACATTTAAATCATGTGTATACCATGTGGCACTTATACATTTAAATCATGTGTATACCATGTGGCACTTATACATTTAAATCATGTGTATACCATGTGGCACTTATACATTTAAATCATGTGTATACCATGTGGCACTTATACATTTAAATCATGTGTATACCATATGGCACTTATACATTTAAATCATGTGTATACCATGTGGCACTTATACATTTAAATCATGTGTATACCATGTGGCACTTATACATTTAAATCATGTGTATACCATGTGGCACTTATACATTTAAATCATGTGTATACCATGTATAGTTTTCGGATATGGATACCATATGGATTACATGTAGTTTTACATGTTAATATGGCAAACTACATGTGGTTAACATATGTTAAAAGCAGGGCTGGGACAATATGCTCTTAAAATCATAGATCCCTAAAATATTATAGACGGAGAGAATTAAACACTATTGAATCGTTCTAAACCAGCGGTATATAGTATTCGATACCATTTCATTTCGTTTCGTCTATTGATATTCTTGGGATCTATGATTTTAAGAGCATATTGTCCCAGCCCTGGTTATAATAAGTATTGTATTTGACATGCTGCTATGAATGTTGTAAATTACATTATGGTATAAACACTTTTTATAAGTATGGTAATTGACATGTGGATATGGTGAGGTCAATTAAACATGTATACAATCTCTATTTGATATGGTTTGTATTACATGGTTCTAAAATGGAATAACCACATGTTAATTATGTGTTTTATAATTATTAGATTCATTTGACTCGGGTACGGGTTATAAAAATTACATAAGTGATATAAATAAAGGCTGTTATGTTAATAAATTTAATAGAAATTCAACCTTAAAGTAAAATAAAATGGAAAATAACTTCATTAGAATTTCAACGTCAAATTTGAAATATTTAAAAAATAAATGATATAGAAAAAGTGCAATGCCTGTGTTTAACTTTACGAATAATTACAAAGTTAATGTACTCACTATAGTATTCAATAAAGTTTTACTTATTTCAAGCAGACGTTCATAAAAACTCAATTGATGCCACTGACTGCAATGCCAACCTATTTCCATTATATACCTTCAAATACATAAATAACATATAACTTTATGTGCTTTATTCACTTATCTAATCATTGTAACACTTCAAACCAACTGATTAAATCGTTTGGAATGTATAAATTATTTACATTATTCGTCAGATAATCTGTGCATCAATAATTTAAAAATAAACAGTTAAGTTAATCATTGATTGTTATTCATTTAGTAAATGTTTCATGTATATTTAAGCATACAATGGTACCTAGTTCATTATTGAAATTATTATTTCATTATGTTTATATTTTATCATTATATTTTTTATTATTTTCCTGATATGTTGTATCATTTTTTCTATTAACCATTTATTCTCCAAGGTGACATATGGTTCTAGGTAAATTCCCCCGCGGAAAGTTCCACCAGGTAAGTTAATATTAACTGATTTATTAAAGAATTTTTTTTTGTGGTAACCGAACAACATTTCATCAGTTAGAAATTTAAGAAATTATGAGAATATGTTATGTTAAGTCAAGAGCTACGAGAACATACGAAATAATAGACAGATCAAACGATCTTTTATATATGAATCAATTACATTTTTAATAAAATTGAAATCGTAGAAATTCAACTAAAAGTTCCACTGCCCCACTGACCAACAATTTAGATTCCGTTTGATTCTCCTTTAAACATAAATATGTTGAAACTGAAATTAAGGATAATATTTTGTTTGTAACATAAATTTTGTTTTATATACATTATCTATCACCCAAGTTTTTAAATGTACCGAAATAAATTACAATTTAAATCAGTGACGATAATAGGTGGAATTAAAGAATCCATTGACACGCACTGAAATGAAATGTTTAATAATTAGTATCGATATATTTTAATATAAAAAGAAAAATTGCAAAGCTGAAACTTTCAGTAACTGTTTAATAATCTCTATTGAAATTATTACAAAATAAAGTTTAAATATAATGCGTTCCAACTAAATTTTGAACATAGGGTTAAGCAGGTAAATAGCGGTACATTGACTAACTTCGAGCTGAAACCACAGACACACGAATAAAAATCATAACTTCAAAACTCACCTAACACCTAAACACATACAGAGTTTGTTTTATATGCAACATCTTAATATAAATTCGGTTCAGCAGGTCTCTGATTTAAATTGACTCTAAAGAAATAGACACTAAAATCATGCTTGTCATATTGATGCATAATATTATCCTTTTCAAAAATAAACCTAATAAAATTTATTTTTGTATCAAATATTAAAATCTGAATTTTAGTGTTCCTGTTGATAGATTCAAGAAGCTAAATTTAGTAGTGTTGCCACAGGTTGGTGTTCCAATACCAGCGTTATAGTCTGTCACGATTAACCAGTTAAATATTTAATGCCTATATGATGGATTATTAATTGTTTTATATTTATAAGGAAGATTTGTGAAAATTATTACAAAATAAAGTTTAAATATAATGTGTTTCAACTAAATTTTGAACATAGGGTTAAGCCGGTAAATTGCGGTACATTAACTAGCTTCGATCTGAAACCACAGACATACCAATAAAAATCATAAATTAACTCGTATAAGAAATATGCATTAAAAACATGCTTGTCATGTTACTGCTTAATATTAACCTTTTCAATAATGAAACATAACAAAATTTATTTTTGTATCAAATATTAAAATCTGAACTTTAGAGTTTCTTTTGAAGAGTTGCCACATGTTGGTGTTCCAATATCAGCGTCATAGTATGTCACTATTAACCATTTAAATATTTAATGCCCATATGATCGATTAATAATTGTTTTATATTTAAAAGGAAGATTTATTCTTATAAATTACCTAGACTTAGAAATACATTTTGAAATAAACTTTATTTATACTGTTTATTTGTTTTTTTTTTAAATGGTGGAATCTTCCACGGTGGAATTTTCCACATCTTGCATTTAACGCCGGTGGAATTTACCGGCCACGGTGACATATGTGTCCTCTTTTAAATGATGTATATTGCGAGTGTTTTTTATAGATATTTAGATTCATGTGTAGTGTGTTCTAATATATACATATATGTATATATCATGCAGAGCACATGTGTGCGCTTACATTGGTTAGGCACAATGGGAATTTTCGAATTTTATTTTATAATATGCTTACATAGAGAGTTAAACCTATTGTATTTTTCAATATAATATTTATACTCTATCCATATAATATCCTATCCATTTTGATATTTCCATTAATTAGGTGATAGTATAATTGTTCATTAAAATATATTAATATAACAATTTATTAATATTCAAGAGTAGAATTAAGATAATCTAAAATAGCATTATTTAATTAATTCAAAACATCCATAAGTCTACGGAATTTGGTTCTAATATTCTATTAATGGAAATGTATTGTCTTTTCAAACAAACAAAAAATAAAAATAAATGTAATTTACTTTGGAATTTTTCGATTTAATTTGAATTGCTGTACTAACTGCTCATCAATTTTCAATTCATCAAAATTGAGAATTATAAATGATTTATTATGCTATTTGTGGTAGCCGGTAAATTGCTCTAAAACAATTGCTCGAATGAACAATTGCTCGAAAGAACAATTGCTCGAATAGAAAATTGCTCGAAAAACAATTCTCCAACGAACAATTGATCGAATGAACTGTTGCTCGAATAAACAAAATTGCTCAAATTATGAAATTGCACAGTTTTCGATTTTATAAAAGTCAGTTATATATGAAGAGGAGATAACAAATTAACAATCCTTGTTTCTTTTTAGTAATTGATCATTAATCATTCTATAAATGATTTTAATTATTACTCATTCTGCATAATCTTTTTTTTTTCCTAGAGTCCGTTTGTGTCATCTCATATGTAACATGTGAATTGGAATCATGTGGTGAATCAGTACAATTCATTTTCTTTTATCATAAAACCCGAAATTTTTTGTAGATTAATTTATTACTAGCCTATATGTATGTGGCACCTCAATAGATGAAATAACTCAAAGTGATGGCAGAGTTTTGTAATCTACAAAAAATTTCGGGTTTTATGATAAAAAAAACCATGAATAGTACTGATTCACCACATGATTCCAATTCACATGTTACATACGAGACGACACAAACGGTCTCTAGGGGAAAAAAAGATTATGCAGAATGAGTAATAATTAAAATCATTCATAGAATGATTAATGATCAATTACTAAACAGAAACAAGGATTGTTAGGTGCAGCTCCACTTCATGAATAACTGACTTTTATAAAATCGAAAACTGTGCAATTTTATAATTCGAGCAACTTTGTTTATTCGAGCAATTTGATAATTCCAGCAATTGTTCATTCGATCAATTATTCGTTCGAGCAATTGTTTTTCGAGCAATTGTTCTTTCGAGCAATTGTTCATTCGAGCAATTGTTTTTCGAGCAATTGTTTTCGAGCAATTGTATTTCGAGCAATTGTTTTTCGAGCAATTTACCTAAAACCGCTATACGTATATCTGTAGGTGACAGGAATTTTCTACGGCGGAATTTGTCTCCATTAGCGGAATTTTTAAAGTCGTACTTTTTCAAGGATTATATTAAATATCATTTAAATGAATTTATTATTTAATTGACTACCAATTAATGAGAATTATTTCCAATTCAATTTTAGATTATTCTCATTGCTTCCACTGATTTTAAAGGTGGTATTCAAATAACATTTGATGTAAATTGAATTATGTACTATAAGTTATTTATAAAGCGGTATATACGTACGTACGTATTATTGTTAAGTATTTGAAACCAATTCCATTATCGTTATTTGATATATATTTTTTTTCATTGCTACCACTGATTGAATGATTATTCTAATTTGGTATTTAAATAACATTTGACTGATTGAGAGTGAATAGTTAATACGGTTCTAGGTGAATTGATCCCCGGTCATTTGATTCCCAGTCATATTTTCTGTTCATGCACCTAGTAATCATTTATTATTGCTTAATAATTAATTATATAACATATAATAGAAATACATAGTTGGTTAGGTTTTTAGAAAAAATAAAGTAGGAAGGGTAAAAACGGTGACCGGAGAAATCGCCGTTGGAAATTTCGCCGTCGAAATTTTCGCCGCCGGAATTTTCGCCGTTGGAAAATTCGCCGTTAGGAAAATTCGCCGTTAGGAAGATTCGCCGTGAGGAATGTCTAAATAATTTTTAAATAATAATGTAACTGAATATATTTATTTCTATGTATGTTAATAATTATATGGAAATAATATAAATAATAATATATGACTAAACATATTATACTCCTATTTATTCCTCATATTACGTTAGAATCGCAGCAACGAAGATTTTTATGGATTCTAAAATTGAAATGAATGTAATTTTGGTTTAGAGATATTGCATACACTCACAAGAGAGATATTTTAAATGTAGCATAATACACAGTGTGGGTACTACCTTGAAATATCTGTGCCATGCACAATAATTCAGATATCAAGAGTACAATGTAATACCGAATAAATAAAAAATAAAAAAATAATTAGGTAAGTATGAAACCATCAATAACTCAGAATAGTACAATAATTAGAAAAGCTTTATCTTAAATTCCCAATATTAAACACACAGGAACACTTAACACATTTAAGAGAAAGTGACACAAACCGACTAGGATTAGCCAAAACACAGCTGACTATCACTAGTGATCTTATTCATCTTTACTGAACATTTTTCTTTAACAAAGAAAAATTAGCTTCGACTATTTAGTCAACCAATCAAAACACTCCAAATGTTATACAGCGACCTCTCGTGACACAAAATTATACGATTACTGATTAAAAAATACATTGCATATATGAACAGTTAACATAAATTTTTGGCTTCATAGTTTCATCAGATATACAATATTACATAATCACCTACAATTGGTATTTACAATTATAAATTCTTATATTAGTTATTTAACAAATTGGCTTACATTATAGTTATCAATATTTTTTATAAATAATTATAGGTATTTGAATAGTTATGTCATCTATAATTTCTTCTTCACGGTGAATATTCCGTACGACGAATTTTCCTAACGACGAATTTTCTCACGGCAAAAATTCCAATGGCGAATTTTCCCGCGGTGAAAATTCCTAGAACCGGTAAAAACAGCTAACAAGAATTTAAACTTATATTATTTGAATAAGTAACAATTAACACTTACAAATTACATTTCGGCAACAAAAAACTATTCAATGGTAAAATGAAATGCACAGGAATCTACCCCACACTTATTATAACTAGCACATATAACAAGTAAAATAAATCAGGAACCTGTCTCGTAATTATTTCTCCTGGTATAGAAACTAATTGAGGAATTAACTTTTGACAATTTTATCGGTAGTTTTCAGTTAAGCTGTTTTCGCCTTAATTAATGCGTTTATATATGTATAATAAGGCTCTAGGACAACTGGTAACCGGACAACTCGTACCCGGACAACTCGTACCCAGACAACTGGAATACAGGACAACTGGTATACAGGACAACTTGTACCCGGACAACTGGTACCCGATTTTCATAATTTCGTGTTAAATGTACCTAATTATAATAACTGAATGAAATACAAGTCCGATTTTCAAAATTTAGTTAAATGTACATAATTATAGTAAAAATTAAAGGCATAATAAAATAACCAATTTTTTTATTGCAATGAAACATACATAAACTGACAATTCAAATGAGGATAATATTTGAACTTTTATAGAGACTACAATATAGACTACATTACAAAATTCGTATGATCTGACTTCAAGAGTCTTCCATTTCATGATATATATTTTCAAACATAATACGCGAAAAATATATCAGAGCCAACAGTGCTAATTTAATTAAATTAACCTCTTTTAATATACTTAAATTAGCAAAGTTAAATATTTAGTAACCTAGCACAGCTAAAGATAAAATTAAAACTTTTATAGAGACCAAAATACAGACTACCTTACAAAATTATCAAAAAAGTTTTTCAATTGTATTTTAGGCACCTACACGCATACGTTATTTAATTTATAATTATGTACATTTAACTAAATTTTGAGAATCAGTTACCAGTTGTCCGGGTACGAGTTGTCCTGTATACCAGTTGTCCTGTATACCAGTTGTCCGGGTACGAGTTGTCCGGGTACGAGTTGTCCAGGTACGAGTTGTCCGTGCACCGTATAATAAACATCATCATGCAGGTGGGATTGATCAAAAATCATTTTACGACAAACACTTGAAGTATAATATACTATTTACCATAAAATGATTTTCAATCCATCCGACCTACATGATCATAATGTTCGTAATAGTTACGGCGAAAACATTTAAACTGAAAGTTAAGTATATCACTAAGCTGGTGAATGTACCAATCAACAGCAGGTAAAGATTTCTCATCACCTGTAAGATGTTTTCTGACTATATAGTTGTAAATGAATAGAAATAGAAAACAATTAATTTGTTGCGGTTATTAATTCCTACTAGTTTATTTTTATTTTTTTCATTTATTATATAAATAGAAAATGTAAATTTGTTGCATAAGTTTTATTTATTATTTAATTAATAGATGTCAAATTTTATATAGAAATAAAGATTGTAATACATACAGTATGCTAAGTAAATAAGCAAACAAAAAATATGACTGTAAGAGGATCAATTGACCGGGGATCAAATAATACGGCAGCAGATGGAGGCTGCGGCGGAGTAGTTGAGAAGAAGTGATCTATGGAAGTGATAGCAAACTGAGAAAAGAGGAGAAGAAAATGAAAATAGAAAAGAAAGAATAACTGAGAAAAGAAGAGGCAATGATGAGGAGATTGGATGAGTAAAGGTAAGTGATTCAAATGCTGAAGACCAAGTGGATATAAAGTGAAGAAAGGAATTGAAGAGGGAAGAATGGCAAGATAGAGTGTGAGAAAGGAATGAATAGGAAAATAGATTCAGATAAAAGAAGAAACACAAGTCACAGGGGGTAGAAGATGGAAAGTGAAAGACTTGATGGGGCTGAACAGGTGACGGATTGGACAAGAGAATTTAGAAGAAGAGGAATCATCGGATGGTGGATGGCAGAGACAGGAAGAACATCTCCACTAAAAAGAAAATTGGAGGAGGAATGTAGGAACTAAAAGACTCTTTGAGTAGAGGCAAAAGAATTGGTAACTTTGTGGATTAAAAAACATGAGGGAGAGTAGTGATAAATTTGAAAAAGGGGAAAAAATGAACAGAAGATTTAGATTGTAAATATTGTAAAGAATCGTATCTTTAAATATATCTGTGATTAATTCATCTGTAGTTTAATTTAATTTAAATTTTCTGTTTATATATTTAATTCGAATAAGGTAGGAATAATTATAATAATTATAATTTTTTGTTGTTACTTAGTTTGAAAATGTATTGGTAATTAACTTTAAAGTTTAAACTAATAGAATTTTTGAATCAATAAAATTAAGGAGGTATATCGATTATTTAAATCATTATAAACCCTAATAATTATTATCCAAGACTTTCCTTGAAACCTTCAAATTATTTAGTAATTCTTATTTTTGTGCATATAAATATGAAACCTGAAAGTTTAAAACTTTAAGCTCAGTATTTAGCAATATTAATTTTATCACCGACCTGTAAGCTGTTTGTGCTAATGGTGAGTTAAGCTGTCATTCTCTGTAGTGATTTCCAACTGTGAATCTCCACTCTAAAGAAAACTATCAACTTTACCTGCAATTATCTACAGTGAGTACATGGCACCAAGCGCAATAGGTACATGGCACCAAACACAGTAGATACATGGTACCAAACACAGTAGGTACATGGTACCAAACACAGTAGGTACATGGTACCAAACACAGTAGGTACATTGCACCAAACACAGTAGGTACATGGTACCAAACACAGTAGGTACATGGTACCAAACACAGTAGGTACATGGTACCAAAACACAGTAGGTACATGGCACCAAACACAGTAGGTACATGTATCTAAAACCAATAGCTGAATATTCGAATCTCTAAATAATGTACCTTTTTATGAGTTTGGAAAATTGGAATTATACAGGTTTGAATTAGATAAAAATTTGTTTATTGAACAATCTGCAATCACAAGTATTATGAAACTGAAAAATTGTCTTTTAAAATCTTACATCACAATTATAATGACTATGAATAATAATTAAAAGAATTTAGTGCTAATATTCTATATATTCTATGTGTGTTATGAGATTCGAATGTTCTTGTTTTCTTTAGTGATATTTTTCATTATTTAAGTTCAAATTCACAGCAAGTTCAGTAAGGACCGTTTTCTTATAGTATACTTCATGATCGAAGCCTGAGACGCAATGAATCCTGTTTATGATATACATCATTCTTTTTTTTAGAAAAATAGACTTTTATTCTTGCGTTAACTCAGCAAATTTGAATCTGAAAATATTAGTATATATATATGTTCTGTAGATATTGTTTTCTCTCTTAAATTCACTAGTTTTATTATATTGAACCGTATGCTTTAAGTACTAGTTTCGAACTTCAATTTCCTTTTATTAAATTTAAACAAACTCAATTTGTTCTCATTCTTAAATATTAATAATGAAGCATTTGAATACATATAAACCATTAATTGATCTCCTGATTTATATCTAAACTGAATATAATATTAATTACGCATAATATCATATTCATGACAACACAGGATGTAGGTTTCGATATTAGGCATGAAATACTCTTTTCGAGAATTTTATCCCAGTCCACCCCAATCTTCTTTGTTTTTCCAGTCCAAACCTCATACATAATCTTCTAAAAAGAAGTGTACGATAATTTTAATTTTTTTTTTTTTTTTTTTTTTTCACAAGTTGGTCTATGATTTTCATTAACTTAGTGCATAACCGGCTTTCTTATTACTTTTTGAACTCCATCAGCTTATCTTCATTATATCTATTAATCTTTTATTTTATCTATCTTTTGTTACTGTAACCGGTTTGTAATAACCTTCTCTTTGTTTTACTTCCACAACTGCGTAATAACTGAATTCTGAAACGTTTCACAATTTGAGGTTCTCCCCTAAGAATAAGTAGATGGAATGTAGTTGGTTTGAACCCGAGACAGATATACGTAGATAACGTTACAGGAGAGCTTAAATTTTTTGATTAATTACGTATGTATGTAGTTAGTATATCTTTTATAAATATTATAATATGAATGGTGTTAGGACAACTCGTAGTTGGACAGTTCGTTGCCAGACATAATTGATTTATGATTAACTGGTGCTAGCACCCTCTATAATAAAAGATTCTTGGAGTAATAATTTTCCCACTTAACCTAACCTTATACATTTAAAATTGGATGCAATTATGATACAATAAATTCAACTGTTGAACATAAATGACGCTGTGAATTGTCAAGCGGTGAGTTTTCCGAGGTGAATGTTTCGGAAGCGAGTTGTTCGGGGCGAATGGTCAGGTCACCAATATTTATTTAGTGTATGCAAGTTTAAATGTGGTCTGAATTCTTGAGATATCCATTTCTGATCGGTCAGAAGAGTCGAAGTTCATTCTTTTATTTCTTGTACCTAATTTGTCAGAGTGTTGGGCCTAGGAGTCTCATCTATGAGAATGAACATACTTTGCCTAATTATATAATTGGTTTGATAGTCAATTAATTGCCCTTAATATGTATACTTTACTCCAATGCTTTTTATCATTAATAACTAATTACTGCATGGAGAGTGCTTGTAATTTGGTAATTAGTTGTGAAGGTTTTCCAGACATCGATTAATGCTAATGATAAATTAATTGGTTTAGAATTGTAATTCTTTTGTGATTTTACCACACAATGAAATTTAATTAACTTCTTCTATATTTTATTTGAGGCAAAATATTCATTATTATCAGATTCATTTATTATCAGATGTATTTTGTTTATTAGGAAGAAATTGAATACTTGTAATACTGGTTAAATGCCTATAATTGTGAATAGATTAATTATTTTTATAATCATTTGAAACTACCAACCGCAGGCAAAAATATTGCTTAATTATTTAAATGTAAGATAATTGAATACTTCAATATATTTGATAGAAGTATACATTGATAATATGATATCTGTTTTCTATTCGATATTAGGAAAAAATTTGAATGAAAAAATGTTTTTCAATGAAGAACAAATATTCAATCAATTTCATTAATAATTTTGTATTCATACAATCTTAAATTACGCTGATTTTATTGTAGAAATATTCAATCAAACTAGTTCGAATATTTCAGATTCTAGTAAAGTAGGTTTAGATACTATACAGCTTCCTATATACGTTGGTATAATTTTATTTGGTATGTTTGTATTCAATTATCTGGAATCTTTTTTTACATTCTATCATCTGGAAATACTTTAAAAGAAACTCTTTGAATTCAATTCGAGTTTATTTAATTTAGTTTAATTTAAATCAGATAAAGATGTAATATTTTTATGAGCGTTTATCTGCATAAGATCAAAAGTCTATACGCTGAAATGAAATCATTGAAATTCAGAGACCAGCATAACCGCACGCTAGGGTATATAAGCTCGTGAGATCCGAAAAACGACCACAGTGTTCTCTGGAACGTCCTGAAAAGAGGTTAGTAACGAAGTACTCTTGTTATTCTTATGTTATTTTAGTTACATGTAGCTTTTACTTATTCAATATTCTGGATATTATTATTTAAGTGATTAGACTGTGTTATTTATCGTGAAGAGAACAGAATTTACAGTCACTTGCATTATAAAGTTTGTAAATTAGAATTTTCCTTATTCTATCTTTTACTAAAACCGATAGTTAAATATTAATGTCTCTGAATAATGGACCCTTTTGAGAGGTTGAAAATTGTATTTATTTACGTTTAATAAGAAAGATTCGAAGCATATATATTGTAGATTAAATTCGTCTATTCAACAATCAGCCATCACTATTATTATGAGGTTGAAAAATTTTCTTTATAATTTCTCGTATCCCAATTATAATGACACTGAATAATAAGTAAAAGCATTTAGTGTTAATATTCCATGTCTGTTATGAAATTCAAATTTTTCAGTTTTTGTCTTCCTTAGTCATATTTTTCATTATTCGTGTACAAATTTTACAGCAAGTTCATAATTGTCACTCCTTCTATAGGTATACATGGTGAATTTTAATGAAAGAAAATTTGTTTTAGTTAAAGTACTAAATAAGCCTATTAATAATAAGTGTTTGTAACTGTGATGAAAATTCAAAGTAAAGAATTTATTAAAGGTTTTAAAATCCAACCATAGCTTAACTCTAATTCAGTATATGCGAGTAATTAATAGATACTTAGATTTCTTTTATTGTGTTACATTTAACAAACATCAATTTTATGCTCTGTGAAATATTTTTAGTAGTAGGGTACTTAGTTTCAAGTTATTGGTTGGTTCTACAATTTCGGACACGTCAGAAAAGAAAATAATATAATTATTATTCAACTTCTATTCTAATTGGTATCATGAATACCAATTGAAATAAAAGTTAAATAATGAATATTATATATAGATTTTTACGTGTTCGAAAATATGGAACCGTGCAATAACACGGAATTAACCCTAAAATGGGACATGTTGAATTTCTGAACCAATTGCTTCTAATAAACTTATCTGGATTATAATTTTGATGTTTTTTTAGTTACCGTGAAATAATCACAGAAAAATGTCTCCGTTTTCTATGTCTACGAACGGTACTTATTTCGAGACATGACTCGAAATAATTACCACTTTTATTAAAGTGAGTTGTAATTAAAGCGAGGCCTGCCTGTACTGAAATATATAATAATTTAATACATTAATATATGATGATTGACAATATCAATAATTAATAATAATTATGACTATTCTTTGGTTATTTTACTATGCATTAAAAGATAAATTCCTTTTAATATTTCATTTCATGTAAATTATTTATTAATCAAATTTTTCTAATAGTGTTTCTTTTTGTTTCAGATTATTTTTCACGAGTTCACGATTTGAAAACTACCTTGACGTTGAATTACATTTTGGACATTTTTCTTTGTTGATTAAGGTGAATTATTTTTACTATAAAAGTTTTTGATTAGTTTATAATTTATGTTACATATATCCTCAAAGTCTGTCTAGATAAATTAAATATATTCTAACAGTATGAAATACAAATATAATTAAAAGATGCAGAAATCAATTCCAGTTTCGTATTCGTCTTAGTTGGATTATCTCATTTTCCGATTCATCTAACATTGTTGACAGTTTTATATAAGTGAAAAATATTTCAAATTAAATAGTTAGTTAAAATAAAAATGAAATGAGATTTTAACATCTTTTCTCTATTTCAGTCTCACAATCCAAAATGGGGTTAGGACCAACAACCAGGCAGTTTGACCTGCTGAAGAGCATTGGAGGCATAGTCATGAATGCCTTCAATAAGAGGACAGTTTCTGCCGGTGTAGGTCTTTGCGACAGCCCAGTCCTCAAGATGTTCTACACCTTCTGGCTGATTTTTGGAGAATACGCCGCCCTTTTCTACTCTTGGTGGAATAAAGACATTCTCACCTGCACCAGCAAGTACAATGCAGACTCCCAAATCAGACCAGATTACCTCCAACATCTGTGCATCTTATCTCTATGTTGATGATGCCAATGGAGTCATCTCTGGAATGAATTACCTACTCTTCTACAGATGGGTTCACTGGGTGCTCTTCCTCATTGCTCTAGTCTTTTATATTCCTCATAAGATGAGCAAAAGAGCTGAATATCCTAAGGTTAAGAAAATGTTCGACCTTCTCACCTGACCCAAAGAACAAGTGAGCTACAAGGAAGCCTGCCAGTACTACATGGTCAACAGCGGCACACACAACTATGTTTTCGTCAAGAGTTTCTTGATACACATTGTAGCTGTGGCCATCAACTTCTTCTGCTACTTTGTACTTGACTTCGTGTTCTTGGGGAAATTTAAGGATTTAGGATATGCAACATTTCCTTTCAACAGAGATATCATCAATTTCCAGGATGAACTCTCCTTAAGATTTCCTCCATTTGCCCAATGTGAAATCACTCCCTTCAACAAGCTGACAAATGCCAGAACCGAGAGATACGGTTGTCATCTGACGTACATGGAACTCTATGAGAAGTACTTAATTCATTGTCCTCTGGGTGTGGATGATTGCAACATCCGCCATTGGAATTCTATCCATCGTCTATCTCTCGTTGTTCTTCGTGCCAAAACTCCGCTTTCAATTACTCCGTTTCACCAAACCGTTGAAAGCTAAGAAAGAACAGATCGAAAGTATCAACGAAAGGTTGAATGAGATTTCTTTCGGAGACTTTTTCCTTCTGTACAGAATGAAGTCTTCCTTCTCTCCTCACACTTATTACGATATGTTGAGGACTCTCTTCTTCAAGTCTCCTGCAAATAGAAATCCATCTTTGGAAAAGGACGTCGATGTTCCTGACCATGGCCAGCATCGGCAGTAAGGAGGCCGAAAACTAGAGGTCATCTTTCTAAGAATATGCAGATGTTCGCTGCTTAGAATAAACCTAAATCAATCTGCGTTGATTAAGCTGTAATTATTGTTTTATTCTTTTTTGTTAGTGTTATTAGGTGTGTTTTTTTTATTATTTATTTGTGTGTTCGTTCCTTATTTTGACCTACAGATGAAATTAGATCAATTTTTTGTGCACTTTAGGTAGTTAGGCTCTTACTAAATTATATGTATTTCCAATCTTTTAATGGAATGTTGTCAATTATCTTATTTTGACGTGAAAAATTATTATTATGTTATTTTTTTATGTGCACAGAAAGTAATATGATTGTAAATTTGATCTTGTATTGAATTTTGACATTTTTTCTCTTAATTTATAGTTTTTGTATTAGTTGATAAAATTTGAACTTTTAAATGTATTTTTAGTTAATAAGGTTCATAACCAATAGTAATTCCAATATTTTAGTGCTGAACTATTTCATTAAAAGGTCAATTTCCTTATTTTGACATGGAGATGATATCATGTTGACTATTTTCCATCTTTAGTTAGTTCCTTGCAAACAATTCCATATTACATACATATGGTTACCATATTGTGTAATGTTTTTAATGTGGCAATATAGTATAAATTTTGCTATCCACGTGTTGAATCGATCTAACCATTATATTTAATAACACATAGTTAACATGTGCTTATTCCATTTTAAAACCTTAACATATAAAAACTATATCAAATAGAGATAGTATATACATGTATACATTTCCAAAAAATTACATAGTTCATATATGACTCGAATGTGTAAGTAATACATGATTTACACATTACACATGGAATAGTTTGTAGGGTTAGGTTCATAATAAATTGTAATTACAATATTTTAGTTCTGAAATATTCCATTTAAATGTCAATTTTCTTATTTTGACATGCAGATGTTATTATGTTGACTATTTTGTATCTTTAGTTAGTTAGGTTCATAATCAATGTAATATCTATATTTAATTAGGTATGATCATATTCAATTGTAATTCTACTATTTTAGTTAGTTAGGTTCTTAATCAATTGTAATAGGTAGGCTTCAATCAATCAATTGTTAGATAGGCTTTTTTGTTTATTTTTGTTTCTATCATCTCGTATGATTCCTCTTCCATTCCTGATCAATGGCTACAATCACGGAGTAGCTCTTCTGCAATTGGGAGCATTTCAACTTACGGTTTTAGGTGACTTTATTAATGAGGACATTTTTCTTTTTGAATTCTTCACGTAGTCCCTTGTATTTAAACCACTGTATAAAATAATGTATACCAATTTTTGTGTTAAGTAGGTAGTTCTAATGTTTTGTTTTGTGAGTTGGAATTAGGGTGCATTAATTGTAATAACTTCTAGTTTTTTGCTCAAAGTTTCTAAAAATGAAACTTCATACGGGCTTGGATTTTAAACAATTTTTTTTCCTCTGTTAAAAATGTATTCATATTATATTTTTTTTATCCAATAAAGATTTGAATTTGAATTTAATTCTATTAATGAAATAGTTAATGTCATTCACATTCAATTTTTATATTTTGACATGCATATCAAATTATTATGCTACTTTTTTATGTGCATTTTAACGAATTTGATAATCATCTGTAATTTCATGATTTAGTGAAATATTGACATTTTTTCTTTTAATTCTATAAGACCCTATTATTGTGATATTAGTTGGTTAATATGAATTTGTTTCGTTTTTCCTTTGTATTATTATCAACCCTAAAATTTCTTCTTTAAAGCTCATCTTCAGCACAACTGAACGCTTGATCGCCTAGACTATGTCAGACGAGCGGTTTTGCCATCGCAGAATCGCTGCGTTTCAAGCCCTGTAAAACCGTCCGTGTTACATGTAACCTATACTTTCCAAACATCGGCGGTTGAAAACCACTCGTTTGAGATCAGTCTGAAATCTGAAAGTAATTTTGACATCCAATTATACAACTGATATTAGTTAAATAAAAATAGAAAGTGGCGCCCTCACGTGGTGGAATTAAGAGTTAGCGGCCATCTTTGTTTTCAGTTGGCAAGATTAGGTACAACTATTATTGGTTAAGTACAGAACTTATTTAAAAGTACATATTGTAAATCGAATACAATATATAGACATTTTAGAAGTTATCTTGCATTTAATTAAGAGAATTAAGAAACCTTCTATTAATTATCAGTTAAATAAACACGTCACGATGTACTGGCACTTGATACACTTTTTGTTTCTAAAATGATTGAAAACCGATAACTAAGAACTCACTGTATCAATAATTTTTCTTAAATTCATAGTTTTTCTTTTAATTGTAGAAATAAACAGGGTGTGGCAAACAAGCTTCATAGACTATACAGGTTAAAGGAATTGAATTTTTTTCAGACGTACGATATGGCACTTTTTGAAAAATGAGTTGTGAAACAGTGAGATGTATGAGTTTTTCTCTTAAACCATACCTTTTTCGACGCTGCTTCCTTACTCAGAATTCTTTTATATTTAATAATCTATAAGATAATATGAAACTATAACAATAAAAATGTGTTTCCGCAGAAAAATGGATAAAAAACTAAAGACCATTCACTCCGGTGATTAGTGTGCAGTAGTGTATGGAAAGAACTTTCGTCTAGAATATCTCTTAAGATATAAATTTAACAATGTGGGCCCAAAGCTAGAACTCTTTAAAATTTAATAATCTATCGATTGGTATAGAAATATTTCAATATTATTTTTTTTTCGCTTCTAAATGGATAATAAACTAACTGCTATGAACTCCGAGAATAACTGTAATACATTGTATGGTAAAAAATGCAGTCTTTCGTCTTGAATATCTCATAAACTATAAATTTAACAATGTGCGCCTAAAACTAGAACTCTGATAAATTTAATAATCTATCTAGTGGTATAAAAAAAAATTCAATATGATTATTTTTCGCTTGTAGATGGTAAAAAAAAACGAATACCAGGATGCTACAAACACCTTTTGCCTTTAAATATAATGGGGCACTGGTTAACATTATCATCAGTTTTTATTACTGTTGTTAAAATCAGAACACACATAATATTACAATAATAAAATAGGAAATAAATAATATAAAATGTCAATTATTTATAACCTTAACTTAACCTTTGTTCAATTATGACTAGGTTCTCTTATATTGAAAAATAGTATATTTTCTTCAAAAATTTAATACGTAATAACTAATTAGCATGTAGGAGAATTATTTTGATAGCACTTTTATAAAAAATATTAATTAACTTTTTAAATTGACTGAAGACTTGGTGGATGCAGTTCATAATAACACTTTGAAGTTGTCGTATTATTTCTATTCGTCTAACTTGTTGTAGTCAATGAACCTTGGTTATACATTATGATGGAATTACACTTTTCTATGTAATTTTTATCTTTATATTATTTTTATATCATATAACGTGGTAAGACGAATTTAATTTATGAAATATAGAAAATTTGTCTCGGTATCATAGCTATGAGAAGCGAGAATATAAATGTTAAAAATACATTAAAATTTTTAGTAATACACTGACTTGGTAAGAGACCTACGCTCAATTTTTCAACAAAATGGGATTCGGTGCACGACTTGGAAATTTCTTGGCTAGGATGTTTTGCTGCGGATTACCCAAGAGGACAAGAAGCAATTCTTAAGATTATGGAGAATACGAGATGAAAAGAGGATATCCAGTTCATTGCAGGAGAACAAACGGGACACCTGTGATGTTTTCAAACTCCAAATCTTCATCGAGAAGATCTCCTTATAGAAGAAGTGAGTAACGAAGAAGATTGGATGAGCAGTCGCTTCGTATCAGAGCGCTGGAGTAGAACAGGAGATAGGCAAGAAGAAGCAACACCATTCCTATTCGTTACGAACAAGGAAGATAAACAAGGGGAATAAGGACAACCGATAATCTAAGAAGAAGTCGCTAAAGAATAAAGGAGACAAGGAACGAGTATTTGAGCTCTAGATCTTCCGCTACGAAGAGGTACCGATCAAGAAACGCAGGATCTCCAATTCTACGGGAAATCGGAACTGTCGGCTCGTCATCTGTGTAGAGGTTGTTGAGGAAATTCTCTTTGGAATGAACAGCTTTCTTGGAATGATTAATATTCTAATTATAAACTTTAACGTACTCTTTGACGTTTATTGAATAATGAAGTGAATGAAAGTTATTTAAAAAATATCAACATTTCATAAATGTCATATTGCAAATATAGACCATTCACATAAAAATTTACACTGTTTTATTATCCTATACGTAGAATTATAATCTGTCTGTCCGTCACACTAACGGTTTGTAATTTTAAAGCAACTGGTAGTATAGATACGAAATTTATCGAATATTTTTCTAAATTACGTTAAGGATGATGTCACACAAGCGTTTTTGCAGCGTTTTCAACGGTCCAAAAGCGTTGGATAACATAGATACATATGAAATGGGTTTAACAATAATTTCCTCAGGCCCATTCCACACGAGTATTTTTCTCATACCGCTGTAAAACAAAAGCTGCATGAAGAAAACAGTAAATTTTAGCGGACATACAAAACACATACTTCTATTCACACGTGGCATTTCTGAAGCAGGGTGTATAAATTTTATACCTGATGCCTAGCGTGTGTTATCTAAAAACTCGGTATAAACTTCATGCCGATGTTTTGGCTTACCATTGTGTTCAATGTAGTCTTTCTCACTAAGCATGAAACATCATGCCGCTAACTAGATTAGCACAGATAAATAATGTAGATATAGATATAATCAAGTAAAGAGAGATAGATGTAATCAAATGAATGATTAATTAATAATTGTTATACAACAATTAAAATGGTATATAGCATTTAAAATGTTATATCACAATTAAAATGTTATATAACAATTTAAATTGTTATATATATAATTTAAATTGCTGTATAACAATTTCACTATTATATAAATAATTTAAATTGCTATATAACAATTTACCTTAATCATTGTTATATAACAATTTAGATGTTCTATAAACAATTCAAATTGTTATATACAAATTTAAATTAATCTTTTACTGGATTATTATATTATATCTATCTCTCTCATTTATATAACAATAATTTAGATATTTTTTATCTGTCAAAAGAATCTAGCTTATATTTACAATACCTAATAATAACATTAGAAATAATACAATAGCGAGATGTAGTAAGAATGATTGAAACGTCACGCACTTTTCATATTATAACTTGCCAACAGTCGCTAGATAATTGAAGTTATTGTATTAAGTCTGTATGGTTAGAAACACAGGCAGGGATCTGACTTAGAAATAAACGCTGTGTGTGAAAACTCGCGTGTTTTCTTCATGCAACTGTTATTTTACAGCGGTATGAGAAAACTATACTCGTGTGAAAGGGGCCTCAGAGTCCTTGGTGCCAAAAGTCAGGTACTAAATTTGAATTTAATTATGCAAGAACTATGGAAGATAGAACTGTTTGGATAATTTTAAACGAAAGAGGAGATTTTATATTTTTTCGTGTATCTATGATTCAGCTGCGATTATTTCTCTTCTGTAAAAATTTTATCCTTTTTTTTTTAATAGAAAAATATTACCTTTTTAAAAACTAAAATATTATATTGACGGTTACAGGCCATTTTAAACAGCTTGTTAAATGCCATAAAGAATTGTGGAAACTTACCTTACTGCTAATGGATCTATTGTCACAGTGCCAAGAGATTTTATGCGAACTTTCAACGTGGTGAGCAGTCCACCACGGGCAGTTTTCAACGGGAAAACTGAGACTGTTACAGGAGCATCATATCGAAAATGCATTCATGAATGTTCAATACCAGTTATTCAAAATATGAATTCAAATGATATGTGGTTCCTACACGACGGTGCCACAGCACACAGCAAAACAATCACTTGAACGTCTTAAAAGACAGTTTTCTCAAATCGATTGATCT
Organism: Caprella mutica; assembly: GCA_947561585.1. Taxonomy (NCBI): domain Eukaryota; kingdom Metazoa; phylum Arthropoda; class Malacostraca; order Amphipoda; family Caprellidae; genus Caprella; species Caprella mutica. The sequence goes on along the minus strand of CANNZV010000485.1, from coordinate 425,579 downwards.
CCCGTTTTGGTCCTGTTCTTTAGGGACCTATAGATCTCCTGATTTGAGATCAGTAGTACTATGACAGTAGAACTCTTCTATAATGAAATCTTATAAAGTAAATGTATGTTCCAGAGTAATCAAATAGCCATAGCAGTGAGCAAATTTTCTTTAGTCTGTCATAAAATGGTCATCAGTTTTAGAAAACTAGTGGCCCTTTTATGGTAGACTAAAGAAAATTTGTTCACTATAGAGGATACTTTCGTTTTAATATTTCACTTCATGTAAATTATTTATTAGTTACATTTTTCTAATTGTGTTTCTTTTTGTTTCAGATATTTTTCACGAGTTCACGATTTGAAAACTACCTTGACGGTGAATTACATTTTGGACATTTTTCTTTGTTGATTAAGGTGAGTTATTTTTACTATAAAAGTTTTTGATTAGTTTATAATTTACGGTACATATCCTTAAAGTCTGTCTAGATAAATTAAATATATTCTAACAGTATGAAATACAAATATAATTAAAAAGAGGCAGAAATCAATTCCATGCAGTTTCGTATTCGTCTTAGTTGGATTTTTCTCATTTTCCGATTCATCTAACATTGTTGACAGTTTTAAATATGTGAACAATATTTAAAACTAAATAGTTAGTTATCAGAAATCATAATGGAGAATAATTTAAAAAAATAGAAATAACTTCTTTTACTTGATAAAAACGATCTGAACGTCAAAAACAATCAATTATTTTCAATCCTGTAAAACTTTCAGTTTTCAGTCTAGTTTCCGTTAAAATGTTCATAAAAATCAAATGAGATTGTAACATCTTTTCTCTATTTCAGTCTCACAATCCAAAATGGGGTTAGGACCAACAAACAGGCAGTTTGACCTGCTGAAGAGCATTGGAGGCATAGTCATGAATGCCTTCAATAAGAGGACAGTTTCTGCCGGTGTAGGTCTTTGCGACAGCCCAGTCCTCAAGATGTTCTACACCTTCTGGCTGATTTTTGGAGAATACGCCGCCCTTTTCTACTCTTGGTGGAATAAAGACATTCTCACCTGCACCAGCAAGTACAATGCAGACTCCCAAATCAGACCAGATTACCTCCAACATCTGTGCATCTTATCTCTATGTTGATGATGCCAATGGAGTCATCTCTGGAATGAATTACCTACTCTTCTACAGATGGGTTCACAGGGTGCTCTTCCTCATTGCTCTAGTCTTTTATATTCCTCATAAGATGAGCAAAAGAGCTGAATATCCTAAGGTTAAGAAAATGTTCGACCTTCTCGCCTGACCCAAAGAACAAGTGAGCTACAAGGAAGCCTGCCAGTACTACATGGTCAACAGCGGCACACACAACTATGTTTTCGTCAAGAGTTTCTTGATACACATTGTAGCTGTGGCCATCAACTTCTTCTGCTACTCTGTACTTGACTTCGTGTTCTTGGGGAAATTTAAGGATTTAGGATATGCAACATTTCCTTTCAACAGAGATATCATCAATTTCCAGGATGAACTCTCATTAAGATTTCCTCCATTTGCCCAATGTGAAATCACTCCCTTCAACAAGCTGACAAATGCCAGAACCGAGAGATACGGTTGTCATCTGACGTACATGGAACTCTATGAGAAGTACTTCATTGTCCTCTGGGTGTGGATGATTGCAACATCCGCCATTGGGATACTATCCATCGTCTATCTCTCGTTGTTCTTCGTGCCAAAACTCCGCTTTCAATTACTCCGTTTCACCAAACCGTTGAAATCTAAGAAAGAACAGATCGAAAGTATCAACGAAAGGTTGAATGAGATTTCTTTCGGAGACTTTTTCCTTCTGTACAGAATGAAGTCTTCCTTCTCTCCTCACACTTATTACGATATGTTGAGGACTCTCTTCTTCAAGTCTCCTGCAAATAGAAATCCATCTTTGGAAAAGGACGTCGATGTTCCTGACCATGGCCAGCATCGGCAGTAAGGAGGCCGAAAACTAGAGGTCATCTTTCTAAGAATATGCAGATGTTCGCTGCTTAGAATAAACCTAAATCAATCTGCGTTGATTAAGCTGTAATTATTGTTTTATTCTTTTTTGTTAGTGTTATTAGGTGTGTTTTTTTTTATTATTTATTTGTGTGTTCGTTCCTTTTTTCATTAGAATTAGTATCTTATTTTGACCTACAGATGAAATTAGATCAATTTTTTGTGCACTTTAGGTAGTTAGGCTCTTACTAAATTATATGTATTTCCAATCTTTTAATGGAATGTTGTCAATTATCTTATTTTGACGTGAAAAATTATTATTATGTTATTTTTTTATGTGCACAGAAAGAAATATGATTGTAAATTTGATCTTGTATTGAATTTTGACATTTTTTCTCTTAATTTATAGTTTTTGTATTAGTTGATAAAATTTGAACTTTTAAATGTATTTTTAGTTAATTAGGTTCATAACCAATAGTAATTCCAATATTTTTGTGCTGAACTATTTCATTAAAAGGTCAATTTCCTTATTTTGACATGGAGATGATATCATGTTGACTATTTTCCATCTTTAGTTAGTTCCTTGCAAACAATTCCATATTACATACATATGGTTACCATATTGTGTAATGTTTTTAATGTGGCAATATAGTATAAATTTTGCTATCCACGTGTTGAATCGATCTAACCATTATATTTAATAACACATAGTTAACATGTGCTTATTCCATTTTAAAACCTTAACATATAAAAACTATATCAAATAGAGATTGTATATACATGTATACATTTCTAAAAAATTACATAGTTCATATATGACTCGAATGTGTAAGTAATACATGATTTACACATTACACATGGAATAGTTTGTAGGGTTAGGTTCATAATAAATTTTAATTACAATATTTTAGTTCTGAAATATTCCATTTAAATGTCAATTTTCTTATTTTGACATGCAGATGTTATTATGTTGACTATTTTGTGTCTTTAGTTAGTTAGGTTCATAATCAATGTAATATCTATATTTAGTTAGGTATGATCATATTCAATTGTAATTCCACTATTTTAGTTAGTTAGGTTCATAATCAATGTAATATCTATATTTAATTAGGTATGATCATATTCAATTGTAATTCCACTATTTTAGTTAGTTAGGTTCTTAATCAATTGTAATAGGTAGGCTTCAATCAATCAATTGTTAGATAGGCTTTTTTGTTTATTTTTGTTTCTATCATGTCTTACGATTCCTCTCCCATTCATGATCAATGGCTACAATCACGGAGTAGCTCTTCTGCAATTGGGAGCATTTCAACTTACGGTTTTAGGTGACTTTGTTAATGAGGACATTTTTCTTTTTGAATTCTTCACGTAGTCCCTTGTATTTAAACCACTGTATAAAATAATGTATACCAATTTTTGTGTTAAGTAGGTAGTTCTAATGTTTTGTTTTGTGAGTTGGAATTAGGGTGCATTAATTGTAATAACTACTAGTTTTTTGCTCAAAGTTTCTAAAAATGAAACTTCATACGGGCTTGGGTTTTAAACAATTTTTTTTCCTCTGTTAAAAATGTATTCATATTATATTTTTTTCATCCAATAAAGATTTGAATTTGAATTTAATTCTATTAATGAAATAGTTAATGTCATTCACATTCAATTTTTATATTTTGACATGCATATCAAATTATTATGCTACTTTTTTATGTGCATTTTAACTAATTTGATAATCATCTGTAATTTCATGATTTAGTGAAATATTGACATTTTTTCTTTTAATTCTATAAGACCCTATTATTGTGATATTAGTTGGTTAATATGAATTTGTTTCGTTTTTCCTTTGTATTATTATCAACCCTAAAATTTCTTCTTTAAAGCTCATCTTCAGCACAACTGAACGCTTGATCGCCTAGACTATGTCAGACGAGCGGTTTTGCCATCGCAGAATCGCTGCGTTTCAAGCCCTGTAAAACCGTCCGTGTTACATGTAACCTATACTTTCCAAACATCGGCGGTTGAAAACCACTCGTTTGAGATCAGTCTGAAATCTGAAAGTAATTTTGACATCCAATTATACAACTGATATTAGTTAAATAAAAATAGGAAGTGGCGCCCTCACGTGGTGGAATTAAGAGTTAGCGGCCATCTTTGTTTTCAGTTGGCAAGATTAGGTACAACTATTATTGGTTAAGTACAGAACTTATTTAAAAGTACATATTGTAAATCGAATACAATATATAGACATTTTAGAAGTTATCTTGCATTTAATTAAGAGAATTAAGAAACCTTCTATTAATTATCAGTTAAATAAACACGTCACGATGTACTGGCACTTGATACACTTTTTGTTTCTAAAATGATTGAAAACCGATAACTAAGAACTCACTTTATCAATAATTTTTCTTAAATTCATAGTTCTTCTTTTAATTGTAGAAATAAACAGGGTGTGGCAAACAAGCTTCATAGACTATACAGGTTAAAGGAATTGAATTTTTTTCAGACGTACGATATGGTACTTTTTGAAAAATGAGTTGTGAAACAGTGAGATGTATGAGTTTTTCTCTTAAACCATACATTTTTCGACGCTGCTTCCTTACTCAGAATTCTTTTATATTTAATAATCTATAAGATAATATGAAACTATAACAATAAAAATGTGTTTCCGCAGAAAAATGGATAAAAAACTAAAGACCATTCACTCCGGTGATTAGTGTGCAGTAGTGTATGGAAAGAACTTTCGTCTAGAATATCTCTTAAGATATAAATTTAACAATGTGGGCCCAAAGCTAGAACTCTTTAAAATTTAATAATCTATCGATTGGTATAGAAATATTTCAATATTATTATTTTTTCGCTTCTAAATGGATAATAAACTAACTGCTATGAACTCCGAGAATAACTGTAATACATTGTATGGTAAAAAATGCAGTCTTTCGTCTTGAATATCTCATAAACTATAAATTTAACAATGTGCGCCTAAAACTAGAACTCTGATAAATTTAATAATCTATCTAGTGGTATAAAAAAAATTCAATATGATTATTTTTCACTTGTAGATGGTAAAAAAAACGAATACCAGGATGCTACAAACACCTTTTGCCTTTAAATATAATGGGGCACTGGTTAACATTATCATCAGTTTTTATTACTGTTGTTAAAATCAGAACACACATAATATTACAATAATAAAATAGGAAATAAATAATATAAAATGTCAATTATTTGTAACCTTAACTTAACCTTTGTTCAATTATGACTAGGTTCTCTTATATTGAAAAATAGTATATTTTCTTCAAAAATTTAATACGTAATAACTAATTAGCATGTAGGAGAATAATTTTGATAGCACTTTTATAAAAAATATTAATTAACTTTTTAAATTGACTGAAGACTTGGTGGATGCAGTTCATAATAACACTTTGAAGTTGTCGTATTATTTCTATTCGTCTAACCTGTTGTAGTCAATGAACCTTGGTTATACATTATGATGGAATTACACTTTTCTATGTAATTTTTATCTTTATATTATTTTTATATCATATAACGTGGTAAGACGAATTTAATTTATGAAATATAGAAAATTTGTCTCGGTATCATAGCTATGAGAAGCGAGAATATAAATGTTAAAAATACATTAAAATTTTTAGTAATACACTGACTTGGTAAGAGACCTACGCTCAATTTTTCAACAAAATGGGATTCGGTGCACGACTTGGAAATTTCTTGGCTAGGATGTTTTGCTGCGGATTACCCAAGAGGACAAGAAGCAATTCTTAAGATTATGGAGAATACGAGATGAAAAGAGGATATCCAGTTCATTGCAGGAGAACAAACGGGACACCTGTGATGTTTTCAAACTCCAAATCTTCATCGAGAAGATCTCCTTATAGAAGAAGTGAGTAACGAAGAAGATTGGATGAGCAGTCGCTTCGTATCAGAGCGCTGGAGTAGAACAGGAGATAGGCAAGAAGAAGCAACACCATTCCTATTCGTTACGAACAAGGAAGATAAACAAGGGGAATAAGGACACCCGATAATCTAAGAAGAAGTCGCTAAAGAATAAAGGAGACAAGGAACGAGTATTTGAGCTCTAGATCTTCTGCTACGAAGAGGTACCGATCAAGAAACGCAGGATCTCCAATTCTACGGGAAATCGGAACTGTCGGCTCGTCATCTGTGTAGAGGTTGTTGAGAAAATTCTCTTTGGAATGAACAGCTTTCTTGGAATGATTAATATTCTAATTATAAACTTTAACGTACTCTTTGATGTTTATTGAATAATGAAGTGAATGAAAGTAATTTAAAAAATATCAACATTTCATAAATGTCATATTGCAAATATAGACCATTCACATAAAAATTTACACTGTTTCATTATCCTATACGTAGAATTATAATCTGTCTGTCCGTCACACTAACGGTTTGTAATTTTAAAGCAACTGGTAGTATAGATACGAAATTTATCGAATATTAGTTTTTCTAAATTACGTTAAGGATGATGTCACACAAGCGTTTTTGCAGCGTTTTCAACGGTCCAAAAGCGTTGGATAACATAGATACATATGGAATGGGTTTAACAATAATTTCCTCAGGCCCATTCCACACGAGTATTTTTCTCATACCGCTGTAAAACAAAAGCTGCATGAAGAAAACAGTAAATTTTAGCGGACATACAAAACACATACTTCTATTCACACGTGGCATTTCTGAAGCAGGGTGTATAAATTTTATACCTGATGCCTAGCGTGTGTTATCTAAAAACTCGGTATAAACTTCATGCCGATGTTTTGGCTTACCATTGTGTTCAATGTAGTCTTTCTCACTATGCATGAAACATCATGCCGCTAACTAGATTAGCACAGATAAATAATGTAGATATAGATATAATCAAGTAAAGAGAGATAGATGTAATCAAATGAATGATTAATTAATAATTGTTATACAACAATTAAAATGGTATATAGCATTTAAAATGTTATATCACAATTAAAATGTTATATAACAATTTAATTTGTTATATAAATAATTTAAATTGTTATATAAATAATTTAAATTGCTGTATAACAATTTCACTATTATATAAATAATTTAAATTGCTATATAACAATTTACCTTAATCATTGTTATATAACAATTTAAATGTTCTATAAATAATTCAAATTGTTATATACAAATTTGAATTAATCTTTTACTGGATTATTATATTATATCTATCTCTCTCATTTATATAACAATAATTTAGATTTTTTTATCTGTCAAAAGAATCTAGCTTATATTTACAATACCTAATAATAACAGTAGAAATAATGCAATAGCGAGATGTAGTAAGAATGATTGAAACGTCACGCACTTTTCATATTATAACTTGCCAACAGTCGCTAGATAATTAAAGTTATTGTATTAAGTCTGTATGGTTAGAAACACAGGCAGGGATCTGACTTAGAAATAAACGCTGTGTGTGAAAACTCGCGTGTTTTCTTCATGCAACTGTTATTTTACAGCGGTATGAGAAAACTATACTCGTGTGAAAGGGGCCTCAGAGTCCTTGGTGCCAAAAGTCAGGTACTACATTTGAATTTAATTATGCAAGAACTATGGAAGATAGAACTGTTTGGATAATTTTAAACGAAAGAGGAGATTTTATATTTTTTCGTGTATCTATGATTCAGCTGCGATTATTTCTCTTCTGTAAAAATTTTATCCTTCTTTTTTTTAATAGAAAAATATTACCTTTTAAAAAACTAAAATATTATATTGACGGTTACAGGCCATTTTAAACAGCTTGTTAAATGCCATAAAGAATTGTGGAAACTTACCTTACTGCTAATGGATCTATTGTCACAGTGCCAAGAGATTTTATGCGAACTTTCATCGTGGTGAGCAGTCCACCACGGGCAGTTTTCAACGGGAAAACTGAGACTATTACAGGAGCATCATATCGAAAATGCATTCATGAATGTTCAATACCAGTTATTCAAAATATGAATTCAAATGATATGTGGTTCCTACACGACGGTGCCACAGCACACACAGCAAAACAATCACTTGAACGTCTTAAAAGACAGTTTTCTCAAATCAATTGATCTCCCGTTTTGGTCCTGTTCTTTAGGGACCTATAGATCTCCTGATTTGAGATCAGTAGTACTATGACAGTAGAACTCTTCTATAATGAAATCTTATAAAGTAAATGTATGTTCCAGAGTAATCAAATAGCCATAGCAGTGAGCAAATTTTCTTTAGTCTGTCATAAAATGGTCATCAGTTTTAGAAAACTAGTGGCCCGTTTATGGTAGACTAAAGAAAATTTGTTCACTATAGAGGATACTTTCGTTTTAATATTTCACTTCATGTAAATTATTTATTAGTTACATTTTTCTAATTGTGTTTCTTTTTGTTTCAGATTATTTTTCACGAGTTCACGATTTGAAAACTACCTTGACGGTGAATTACATTTTGGACATTTTTCTTTGTTGATTAAGGTGAGTTATTTTTACTATAAAAGTTTTTGATTAGTTTATAATTTACGGTACATATCCTTAAAGTCTGTCTAGATAAATTAAATATATTCTAACAGTATGAAATACAAATATAATTAAAAAGAGGCAGAAATCAATTCCATGCAGTTTCGTATTCGTCTTAGTTGGATTTTTCTCATTTTCCGATTCATCTAACATTGTTGACAGTTTTAAATATGTGAACAATATTTAAAACTAAATAGTTAGTTATCAGAAATCATAATGGAGAATAATTGAAAAAAATAGAAATAACTTCTTTTACTTGATAAAAACGATTTGAACGTCAAAAACAATCAATTATTTTCAATCCTGTAAAACTTTCAGTTTTCAGTCTAGTTTCCGTTAAAATGTTCATAAAAATCAAATGAGATTGTAACATCTTTTCTCTATTTCAGTCTCACAATCCAAAATGGGGTTAGGACCAACAAACAGGCAGTTTGACCTGCTGAAGAGCATTGGAGGCATAGTCATGAATGCCTTCAATAAGAGGACAGTTTCTGCCGGTGTAGGTCTTTGCGACAGCCCAGTCCTCAAGATGTTCTACACCTTCTGGCTGATTTTTGAAAAATACGCCGCCCTTTTCTACTCTTGGTGGAATAAAGACATTCTCACCTGCACCAGCAAGTACAATGCAGACTCCCAAATCAGACCAGATTACCTCCAACATCTGTGCATCTTATCTCTATGTTGATGATGCCAATGGAGTCATCTCTGGAATGAATTACCTACTCTTCTACAGATGGGTTCACTGGGTGCTCTTCCTCATTGCTCTAGTCTTTTATATTCCTCATAAGATGAGCAAAAGAGCTGAATATCCTAAGGTTAAGAAAATGTTCGACCTTCTCGCCTGACCCAAAGAACAAGTGAGCTACAAGGAAGCCTGCCAGTACTACATGGTCAACAGCGGCACACACAACTATGTTTTCGTCAAGAGTTTCTTGATACACATTGTAGCTGTGGCCATCAACTTCTTCTGCTACTTTGTACTTGACTTCGTGTTCTTGGGGAAATTTAAGGATTTAGGATATGCAACATTTCCTTTCAACAGAGATATCATCAATTTCCAGGATGAACTCTCCTTAAGATTTCCTCCATTTGCCCAATGTGAAATCACTCCCTTCAACAAGCTGACAAATGCCAGAACCGAGAGATACGGTTGTCATCTGACGTAAATGGAACTCTATGAGAAGTACTTCATTGTCCTCTGGGTGTGGATGATTGCAACATCCGCCATTGGAATTCTCTCCATCGTCTATCTCTCGTTGTTCTTCGTGCCAAAACTCCGCTTTCAATTACTCCGTTTCACCAAACCGTTTAAAGCTAAGAAAGAACAGATCGAAAGTATCAACGAAAGGTTGAATGAGATTTCTTTCGGAGACTTTTTCCTTCTGTACAGAATGAAGTCTTCCTTCTCTCCTCACACTTATTACGATCTGTTGAGGACTCTCTTCTTCAAGTCTCCTGCAAATAGAAATCCATCTTTGGAAAAGGACGTCGATGTTCCTGACCATGGCCAGCATCGGCAGTAAGGAGGCCGAAAACTAGAGGTCATCTTTCTAAGAATATGCAGATGTTCGCTGCTTAGAATAAACCTAAATCAATCTGCGTTGATTAAGCTGTAATTATTGTTTTATTCTTTTTTGTTAGTGTTATTAGGTGTGTTTTTTTTTATTATTTATTTGTGTGTTCGTTCCTTTTTTCATTAGAATTAGTATCTTATTTTGACCTACAGATGAAATTAGATCAATTTTTTGTGCACTTTAGGTAGTTAGGCTCTTACTAAATTATATGTATTTCCAATCTTTTAATGGAATGTTGTCAATTATCTTATTTTGACGTGAAAAATTATTATTATGTTATTTTTTTATGTGCACAGAAAGAAATATGATTGTAAATTTGATCTTGTATTGAATTTTGACATTTTTTCTCTTAATTTATAGTTTTTGTATTAGTTGATAAAATTTGAACTTTTAAATGTATTTTTAGTTAATTAGGTTCATAACCAATAGTAATTCCAATATTTTTGTGCTGAACTATTTCATTAAAAGGTCAATTTCCTTATTTTGACATGGAGATGATATCATGTTGACTATTTTCCATCTTTAGTTAGTTCCTTGCAAACAATTCCATATTACATACATATGGTTACCATATTGTGTAATGTTTTTAATGTGGCAATATAGTATAAATTTTGCTATCCACGTGTTGAATCGATCTAACCATTATATTTAATAACACATAGTTAACATGTGCTTATTCCATTTTAAAACCTTAACATATAAAAACTATATCAAATAGAGATTGTATATACATGTATACATTTCTAAAAAATTACATAGTTCATATATGACTCGAATGTGTAAGTAATACATGATTTACACATTACACATGGAATAGTTTGTAGGGTTAGGTTCATAATAAATTTTAATTACAATATTTTAGTTCTGAAATATTCCATTTAAATGTCAATTTTCTTATTTTGACATGCAGATGTTATTATGTTGACTATTTTGTGTCTTTAGTTAGTTAGGTTCATAATCAATGTAATATCTATATTTAGTTAGGTATGATCATATTCAATTGTAATTCCACTATTTTAGTTAGTTAGGTTCATAATCAATGTAATATCTATATTTAATTAGGTATGATCATATTCAATTGTAATTCCACTATTTTAGTTAGTTAGGTTCTTAATCAATTGTAATAGGTAGGCTTCAATCAATCAATTGTTAGATAGGCTTTTTTGTTTATTTTTGTTTCTATCATGTCTTACGATTCCTCTCCCATTCATGATCAATGGCTACAATCACGGAGTAGCTCTTCTGCAATTGGGAGCATTTCAACTTACGGTTTTAGGTGACTTTGTTAATGAGGACATTTTTCTTTTTGAATTCTTCACGTAGTCCCTTGTATTTAAACCACTGTATAAAATAATGTATACCAATTTTTGTGTTAAGTAGGTAGTTCTAATGTTTTGTTTTGTGAGTTGGAATTAGGGTGCATTAATTGTAATAACTACTAGTTTTTTGCTCAAAGTTTCTAAAAATGAAACTTCATACGGGCTTGGGTTTTAAACAATTTTTTTTCCTCTGTTAAAAATGTATTCATATTATATTTTTTTCATCCAATAAAGATTTGAATTTGAATTTAATTCTATTAATGAAATAGTTAATGTCATTCACATTCAATTTTTATATTTTGACATGCATATCAAATTATTATGCTACTTTTTTATGTGCATTTTAACTAATTTGATAATCATCTGTAATTTCATGATTTAGTGAAATATTGACATTTTTTCTTTTAATTCTATAAGACCCTATTATTGTGATATTAGTTGGTTAATATGAATTTGTTTCGTTTTTCCTTTGTATTATTATCAACCCTAAAATTTCTTCTTTAAAGCTCATCTTCAGCACAACTGAACGCTTGATCGCCTAGACTATGTCAGACGAGCGGTTTTGCCATCGCAGAATCGCTGCGTTTCAAGCCCTGTAAAACCGTCCGTGTTACATGTAACCTATACTTTCCAAACATCGGCGGTTGAAAACCACTCGTTTGAGATCAGTCTGAAATCTGAAAGTAATTTTGACATCCAATTATACAACTGATATTAGTTAAATGAAAATAGGAAGTGGCGCCCTCACGTGGTGGAATTAAGAGTTAGCGGCCATCTTTGTTTTCAGTTGGCAAGATTAGGTACAACTATTATTGGTTAAGTACAGAACTTATTTAAAAGTACATATTGTAAATCGAATACAATATATAGACATTTTAGAAGTTATCTTGCATTTAATTAAGAGAATTAAGAAACCTTCTATTAATTATCAGTTAAATAAACACGTCACGATGTACTGGCACTTGATACACTTTTTGTTTCTAAAATGATTGAAAACCGATAACTAAGAACTCACTTTATCAATAATTTTTCTTAAATTCATTGTTTTTCTTTTAATTGTAGAAATAAACAGGGTGTGTCAAACAAGCTTCATAGACTATACAGGTTAAAGGAATTGAATTTTTTTCAGACGTACGATATGGTACTTTTTGAAAAATGAGTTGTGAAACAGTGAGATGTATGAGTTTTTCTCTTAAACCATACATTTTTCGACGCTGCTTCCTTACTCAGAATTCTTTTATATTTAATAATCTATAAGATAATATGAAACTATAACAATAAAAATGTGTTTCCGCAGAAAAATGGATAAAAAACTAAAGACCATTCACTCCGGTGATTAGTGTGCAGTAGTGTATGGAAAGAACTTTCGTCTAGAATATCTCTTAAGATATAAATTTAACAATGTGGGCCCAAAGCTAGAACTCTTTAAAATTTAATAATCTATCGATTGGTATAGAAATATTTCAATATTATTATTTTTTCGCTTCTAAATGGATAATAAACTAACTGCTATGAACTCCGAGAATAACTGTAATACATTGTATGGTAAAAAATGCAGTCTTTCGTCTTGAATATCTCATAAACTATAAATTTAACAATGTGCGCCTAAAACTAGAACTCTGATAAATTTAATAATCTATCTAGTGGTATAAAAAAAATTCAATATGATTATTTTTCGCTTGTAGATGGTAAAAAAAACGAATACCAGGATGCTACAAACACCTTTTGCCTTTAAATATAATGGGGCACTGGTTAACATTATCATCAGTTTTTATTACTGTTGTTAAAATCAGAACACACATAATATTACAATAATAAAATAGGAAATAAATAATAAAAAATGTCAATTATTTGTAACCTTTAACCTTAACTTAACCTTTGTTCAATTATGACTAGGTTCTCTTATATTGAAAAATAGTATATTTTCTTCAAAAATTTAATACGTAATAACTAATTAGCATGTAGGAGAATTATTTTGATAGCACTTTTATAAAAAATATTAATTAACTTTTTAAATTGACTGAAGACTTGGTGGATGCAGTTCATAATAACACTTTGAAGTTGTCGTATTATTTCTATTCGTCTAACCTGTTGTAGTCAATGAACCTTGGTTATACATTATGATGGAATTACACTTTTCTATGTAATTTTTATCTTTATATTATTTTTATATCATATAACGTGGTAAGACGAATTTAATTTATGAAATATAGAAAATTTGTCTCGGTATCATAGCTATGAGAAGCGAGAATATAAATGTTAAAAATACATTAAAATTTTTAGTAATACACTGACTTGGTAAGAGACCTACGCTCAATTTTTCAACAAAATGGGATTCGGTGCACGACTTGGAAATTTCTTGGCTAGGATGTTTTGCTGCGGATTACCCAAGAGGACAAGAAGCAATTCTTAAGATTATGGAGAATACGAGATGAAAAGAGGATATCCAGTTCATTGCAGGAGAACAAACGGGACACCTGTGATGTTTTCAAACTCCAAATCTTCATCGAGAAGATCTCCTTATAGAAGAAGTGAGTAACGAAGAAGATTGGATGAGCAGTCGCTTCGTATCAGAGCGCTGGAGTAGAACAGGAGATAGGCAAGAAGAAGCAACACCATTCCTATTCGTTACGAACAAGGAAGATAAACAAGGGGAATAAGGACACCCGATAATTTAAGAAGAAGTCGCTAAAGAATAAAGGAGACAAGGAACGAGTATTTGAGCTCTAGATCTTCCGCTACGAAGAGGTACCGATCAAGAAACGCAGGATCTCCAATTCTACGGGAAATCGGAACTGTCGGCTCGTCATCTGTGTAGAGGTTGTTGAGGAAATTCTCTTTGGAATGAACAGCTTTCTTGGAATGATTAATATTCTAATTATAAACTTTAACGTACTCTTTGACGTTTATTGAATAATGAAGTGAATGAAAGTAATTTAAAAAATATCAACATTTCATAAATGTCATATTGCAAATATAGACCATTCACATAAAAATTTACACTGTTTTATTATCCTATACGTAGAATTATAATCTGTCTGTCCGTCACACTAACGGTTTGTAATTTTAAAGCAACTGGTAGTATAGATACGAAATTTATCGAATATTTTTCTAAATTACGTTAAGGATGATGTCACACAAGCGTTTTTGCAGCGTTTTCAACGGTCCAAAAGCGTTGGATAACATAGATACATATGGAATGGGTTTAAAAATAATTTCCTCAGGCCCATTCCACACGAGTATTTTTCTCATACCGCTGTAAAACAAAAGCTGCATGAAGAAAACAGTAAATTTTAGCGGACATACAAAACACATACTTCTATTCACACGTGGCATTTCTGAAGCAGGGTGTATAAATTTTATACCTGATGCCTAGCGTGTGTTATCTAAAAACTCGGTATAAACTTCATGCCGATGTTTTGGCTTACCATTGTGTTCAATGTAGTCTTTCTCACTAAGCATGAAACATCATGCCGCTAACTAGATTAGCACAGATAAATAATGTAGATATAGATATAATCAAGTAAAGAGAGATAGATGTAATCAAATGAATGATTAATTAATAATTGTTATACAACAATTAAAACGGTATATAGCATTTAAAATGTTATATCACAATTAAAATGTTATATAACAATTTAAATTGTTATATAAATAATTTAAATTGTTATATAAATAATTTAAATTGCTGTATAACAATTTCACTATTATATAAATAATTTAAATTGCTATATAACAATTTACCTTAATCATTGTTATATAACAATTTAAATGTTCTATAAATAATTCAAATTGTTATATACAAATTTAAATTAATCTTTTACTGGATTACTATATTATATCTATCTCTCTCATTTATATAACAATAATTTAGATATTTTTTATCTGTCAAAAGAATCTAGCTTATATTTACAATACCTAATAATAACATTAGAAATAATACAATAGCGAGATGTAGTAAGAATGATTGAAACGTCACGCACTTTTCATATTATAACTTGCCAACAGTCGCTAGATAATTAAAGTTATTGTATTAAGTCTGTATGGTTAGAAACACAGGCAGGGATCTGACTTAGAAATAAACGCTGTGTGTGAAAACTCGCGTGTTTTCTTCATGCAACTGTTATTTTACAGCGGTATGAGAAAACTATACTCGTGTGAAAGGGGCCTCAGAGTCCTTGGTGCCAAAAGTCAGGTACTACATTTGAATTTAATTATGCAAGAACTATGGAAGATAGAACTGTTTGGATAATTTTAAACGAAAGAGGAGATTTTATATTTTTTCGTGTATCTATGATTCAGCTGCGATTATTTCTCTTCTGTAAAAATTTTATCCTTCTTTTTTTTAATAGAAAAATATTACCTTTTTAAAAACTAAAATATTATATTAACGGTTACAGGCAATTTTAAACAGCTTGTTAAATGCCATCAAGAATTGTGGAAACTTACCTTACTGCTAATGGATCTATTGTCACAGTGCCAAGAGATTTTATGCGAACTTTCAACGTGGTGAGCAGTCCACCACGGGCAGTTTTCAACGGGAAAACTGAGACTATTACAGGAGCATCATATCGAAAATGCATTCATGAATGTTCAATACCAGTTATTCAAAATATGAATTCAAATGATATGTGGTTCCTACACGACGGTGCCACAGCACACACATTAAAACAATCACTTGAACGTCTTAAAAGACAGTTTTCTCAAATCGATTGATCTCCCGTTTTGGTCCTGTTCTTTAGGGACCTATAGATCTCCTGATTTGAGATCAGTAGTACTATGACAGTAGAACTCTTCTATAATGAAATCTTATAAAGTAAATGTATGTTCCAGAGTAATCAAATAGCCATAGCAGTGAGCAAATTTTCTTTAGTCTGTCATAAAATGGTCATCAGTTTTAGAAAACTAGTGGCCCTTTTATGGTAGACTAAAGAAAATTTGTTCACTATAGAGGATACTTTCGTTTTAAGATTTCACTTCATGTAAATTATTTATTAGTTACATTTTTCTAATTGTGTTTCTTTTTGTTGCAGATTATTTTTCACGAGTTCACGATTTGAAAACTACCTTGACGGTGAATTACATTTTGGACATTTTTCTTTGTTGATTAAGGTGAGTTATTTTTACTATAAAAGTTTTTGATTAGTTTATAATTTACGGTACATATCCTTAAAGTCTGTCTAGATAAATTAAATATATTCTAACAGTATGAAATACATATATAATTAAAAAGAGGCAGAAATCAATTCCATGCAGTTTCGTATTCGTCTTAGTTGGATTTTTCTCATTTTCCGACTCATCTAACATTGTTGACAGTTTTAAATATGTGAACAATATTTAAAACTAAATAGTTAGTTATCAGAAATCATAATGGAGAATAATTTAAAAAAATAGAAATAACTTCTTTTACTTGATAAAAACGATTTGAACGTCAAAAACAATCAATTATTTTCAATCCTGTAAAACTTTCAGTTTTCAGTCTAGTTTCCGTTAAAATGTTCATAAAAATCAAATGAGATTGTAACATCTTTTCTCTATTTCAGTCTCACAATCCAAAATGGGGTTAGGACCAACAAACAGGCAGTTTGACCTGCTGAAGAGCATTGGAGGCATAGTCATGAATGCCTTCAACAAGAGGACAGTTTCTGCCGGTGTAGGTCTTTGCGACAGCCCAGTCCTCAAGCTGTTCTACACCTACACCTTCTGCAGGGGCGTATCTAGGATTCGGTCAAGGGGGGGGCACTTTTCAAAAAATTTAATGTTTCTGAAAAAAATCTACGGATAATTCCTCAGACTGATTAGTTATTGGATTATTTTAATTGCTTTGAACATGCTTACACTGTGTTTCGTCAGAAAACTCATTTTTCAAATTGCGAAATGGGAGGACGTCATTATGTTCATAAAGTATAAAGAACGGATTTTATCCTATTAGTATTGGCATTTTTCTTAAACCTTAAAAAAAATTGAATTTGAGAAGAAATGCATCGTCCTGTACTCTGTAGTTTGGCAAAACACCTTCTTGAACAGTATGTCGAAAATTCATGCTTCACTCCATGACAAGTGAAGGGCGGCTAAATTTTACCACCTGAAAAAGCTCACAAGAGTTCGTGGTCTATTCAATGAAACTGGTTCTATTCACAAGAAAGGCAAATTATAACAAAACCAAAAAGGACAGAAACAGTGATTCAGGAGGTGAAGAGTTTCTATGAAGAACCCCCCAGAACCCCCAGTCTCTCAGCAGATTTCACCAAACATTACTCCGTTGTGGAGGATCGTCAGGTACACTAATGAAAATCCCTGAAATATCAAAGGAATAAATGCTAGGTATGATGCTAAGGTAATATCTTTGTTTCCATTATTAATTTAATGGATCTAATCTTTCATGCATTCCTAATTGATGATGGCAACTCGTCATCGGTTAATGGTGTTTCATATCTCAGATTGCTACAGGACATTATTTGGTGCTAGTTTGCTATGCGATCTGATCATCATTTACTGGTTTGGCATGCGATCTATTCAGAATTTATTAGCAAATATAAAAGATACAAACAGGTATACGAGATACCAAATATATTCCTTAAATCATTATGTACCATTTACATATGCAAAGCCTCATTATGGAAATACTTCAAGAAAATATCAATATATAAACTACATCCTACTAAACTTGTAAGAATATGAAGTAAAATAGGTGATTAATATATGTTTTTTTTTTACTTTTAATGCATTGTGACAATATCATCTCATCTATATTGTTTGTTTTGTATCACAGTTACTTACAAAGAAAAATTATCATAATTATTAAAATAAAAATTATCAGATCACATTAACCTCACAGATCGCATACCAAACTAGCACCCCTTATTTGGCCCATACTGCATCTCGTTCTTCACTTTGGTGGATGCAAGACGGCGCTTCACCACATTGAACAAATGCAGTTCTAGAATTTCTCATTGAAAAGGTTAGAGGCCGATTCATTAGCAGAAGAACGGAAAATTCCTGGCCAGCACACAATCAATATCACAACCCTTTGGATTTTCACTTCTTGGCTGATGCACAAACTCGAGTTTATATATGAAAAAGAATATTCCATTGTGTCTCTTATACAAAGTGTTTAAAGTTTCGCTGAAAGGTATAACTCATTGACCCCTAAGAAATTTTAAAGAATGGTTTGAAGTTTGCTCCGTTCTGTCTTCAGGCTGGAGGAGGTCATTTTCAACAACTTCTGTAGGGCCACAGGAGATGTGGTTCATATGATATAGCCATATATACAGGGTGTCCCAGAAAAAAGGAAACCCATTTTCAAATTAGTTTATTTTAGAAAATATTAAAACTATAAGAATTCTGAAAACACTGTTTTATACGTTTACACTTTCTGCATCCCTTGTGAAAAATTAATAATGTTACAACAAAAATTAAAAATGCTGCAGCGAATTTGGCAAAAGGAAAAAAAAGTCCTTGTGCGGGCACGATATATTTCTTAAACATCCGGTTGTATTAAAAATTAAATCCTAAGGTTTATTACAAATAAGAGACAAATTAAAGAGATTTATTAACATTGGAACCGCAATACTTATTTCCAAGGTGTAAGGTTAATTTCCCTCGACATGTCCTCCATTTCTTTCTACACATAATTGCAGCCTTTTTCTCATTCCAGCAAAAACTCTTTTAACTAAATCCGGATTTTCTTTTAGTAAATTAACTTCGTTTACAATTCCCTCTCTTAAATCGTCTGTGTTTTCTGGAGGAGAAAAGTACACTTTGCTCTTGAGGTGTCCCCAAAGGAAAAAATCGCACGGTGTCAAGTCCGGCGATCTGGGCGGCCACTCAATTGGATGGTTCAGTGCAATAATGCGATCGTTGAAATTATCATGTAGCAATTCTTGAACTGCACGACTTCTATGTGCTGGAGCACCATCCTGAATCCACCATAGCCTATTAAATCTGTTTGGGTAAATTTGATGCAACTCAGGAATTATTCTTTCTGTAATTAGGTTTAAGTATTTATCTCCATTCATATTATTTTCGTAGAAGATAGGGCCCACAAGTCGTCCGTTTCCACACATTCCCATCCATACAGAAACTTTCTCCCTGCACATTGTTACGTCGAAGTTGAAATTTGGAGGATTATTTCTGGGTGCATACTGGCGAATGTTATAATTATTGACTCTTCCATTCATATGAAATGCTGCTTCATCACCAATCACGATGTCTTCTACGAAGCGAGCATTTTTTTGCAGAAACCAATTTGAAAAATTTAGGCGGCGAGGTGAATCCGGTTCTAATAGTTCATGCCGTACATGAATCTTGTAAGCATGATACCTTACATCGTTTTTAACAATCCGGTTAAATGTGCTTTTACTGATTTCCAACCCGTTCCTTCTCGTTGATATTTTTGAATTCTCAATTAGCTTTTCACGAACACGATTAATGTTTTCCCTTGTTCGTTCTGTTCTCCTGCAACCCGATCGCTCTCTGTTTAAATTCGAAGTTGTTCCTTCAGTTTTGAACTTATTAACATTTGTCCATATGGTCTTCTTAGTTGGCGAAGCTCTTTCCGGAAATCGTTGTTCAAAATCTTGTTGAACCAGTTTAAAGCTTCCAGTTCTTAAATAACTTGTCACCACAAAAACTCGTTGTTCTTTTGAGAGTTGCATTTTGGGGTTTTGAAATATGCAATAAAAATTACCGTGTTAAAATTAAAAATTCCTGATTTTATTATAGGTATCCATTGTATCATGAATACAAACTAACAAATTTTGTTTTGTTTGTTGGTATCATCAACGGACCAAAAATGAGGACTTCCTCGCGCAAGCACTTTTTTTTCCTTCTGCTAAATTCGCTGCAACATTTTTAATTTTTGTTGTAACATTATTAATTTTTCACAAGGGATGCAGAAAGTGGAAACGTATAAAACAGTGTTTTCAGAATTCTTATAGTTTTAATATTTTCTAAAATAAACTAATTTGAAAATGGGTTTCCTTTTTTCTGGGACACCCTGTATAGGACAACAAATTTTTAATAATAATACTCTCTTTTCCATCAACGTGGTGTATCTATGATGACAATTGATGCATTAGATCGAAGTGCTTCTAATTCGTAATTTAAAAATATCGTTTCTGATGGAACACAGTGTGTCAGTGGATGAATTGTACAGTCCATAAGCTGTATATCATGTCCAATAGACTGATAGTCATTAACTTAATCACAATATTCAATCATTGGCTGCAGCAAAAATAATCAAAACCATACTGCTACACTGTGTTTCATCATATAACGTAATTTTTTAATTACGAGTTAGAAGCACTTAAAAATGAGTGAAAGACCATTATAGATGCATCACTTTGAAGGAAAAGAAATTTTTTTTATTTTTGATAACATTTATTGTCTTATATCATAATTATGAAGCACATTTCCTGTGGTCCTACAAAAGTTGTTGAAAATGACCCCCTCCGAAGTGAAGACAGAACGATGCACGCTTCAGAACATTCTTGCATACTTTCTTGAGAGTCTTATTGTTTTTGTTTTTTTGAACTGAGATTTGAGCACATTGTATAAGAGACTCATTGGGATCTTTTTTTTTTTATATAAACTTATAAACTCGAGTTTGTGCAGCAGCCCATATGCGAAAGTCCAAAGAGTTGAGATCTGGACTGTGTGCTGACCAGGAATCTTATTTCCGTACTTCTGCTAATCACTCGACCTCGAAACTTTTCCTTAAATTCTAGAGATGCATTTGGTCTTGCATCCACCAAAATGAAGAAGTCGCAGGCTGGGATCAGAGTTTTGGAATCAGAGTTTTGAAAAACATTAACATGGTAACATGTTGCCTTATTCGTTAAGGAATGCTTGAACAATTGAAACCATTCCATCAATAATTGCAACCTTAGCATCATACGTCGCATCTATCATTTTCTTTCCAGATATTTCGAAGATTTCCATTCGTATTCTTTCGATGTGTTTTTGATGGAGGTAAATTAACTTCTCGTCTGTCCAAACGATTCAATTGGCAATGTGTGATGGTTGCTGCATAATCCACTCACAAAACCGCTATTTATGTGGTTTTCGTTAATGGTCGAACTGAAGTTCATTGATAAAAACGGAAATTAAATGAATGTATGACGATCCTCCACCACGTGGTTTTGGTGTGGATGAAATCTGCTGAAAAACTTTTCTGAGAAAAAAAACTAGTGGTTTCTTCAAGGAAAATCTTCACCTCCTGAATGCAGTTTGTGTTTATTTTGTTTGTTTTTTCATTTGTTTTTTCTTGTGAATCGAACCAGTTTCGTTGGATAGACCACGATTTCATGTGAACTTTTTCAATTTAGCCACCCTTCCATTTATCTTGGGAAAGCATGAATTGTCAGCGTATTGTTGAAGAAGAAGGTGTTTTGGCAAACTACAGAGTACAGGACGATGCATTTCTTCTAAAATTCAAAAACATTTTTAAATTGAAGAACAATGCTTATATTAATAGGGTGATAGAAATCCACTCTCTATGGAGAAAATGGCTTATACATAATACAACTTGAAGCAATTTAATTTCTCGCATTTTGCAATTTAATTTTTCGCATTTTGCAATTTTAAAATGTCGATTTTGATAGAATACTGAGTTCAAGCATGTCAAAAGCAATTAAGAATAATCAAATAATTGACATTTCTTCAATTCGGAGGATTAATCCATATATTTTTTATTAATCCGTAGATTTATTTTTAAAAAGTTCAGACCTCAAGGGGGGGGCATCTGCCCCAAATGCCCCCCCTTGTATACGCGCCTGACCTTCTGGCTGATTTTTAGAGGATATGCCGCCATTTCCTACTCTTGGTGGAATAAAGACATTCTCACCTGCACCAGCAAGTACAATGCAGACTCGCAAATCAGACCAGATTACCTCCAACATCTGTGCATCTTATCTCTATGTTGATGATGCCAATGGAGTCATCTCTGGAATGAATTACCTACTCTTCTACAGATGGGTTCACTGGGTGCTCTTCCTCATTGCTCTAGTCTTTTATATTCCTCATAAGATGAGCAAAAGAGCTGAATATCCTAAGGTTAAGAAAATGTTCGACCTTCTCGCCTGACCCAAAGAACAAGTGAGCTACAAGGAAGCCTGCCAGTACTACATGGTCAACAGCGGCACACACAACTATGTTTTCGTCAAGAGTTTCTTGATACACATTGTAGCTGTGGCCATCAACTTCTTCTGCTACTTTGTACTTGACTTCGTGTTCTTGGGGAAATTTAAGGATTTAGGATATGCAACATTTCCTTTCAACAGAGATATCATCAATTTCCAGGATGAACTCTCCTTAAGATTTCCTCCATTTGCCCAATGTGAAATCACTCCCTTCAACAAGCTGACAAATGCCAGAACCGAGAGATACGGTTGTCATCTGACGTACATGAAACTCTATGAGAAGTACTTCATTGTCCTCTGGGTGTGGATGATTGCAACATCCGCCATTGGAATTCTCTCCATCGTCTATCTCTCGTTGTTGTTCGTGCCAAAACTCCGCTTTCAATTACTCCGTTTCACCAAACCGTTGAAAGCTAAGAAAGAACAGATCGAAAGTATCGTGAATGAGATTTCTTTCGGAGACTTTTTCCTTCTCTACAGAATGAAGTCTTCCTTCTCTCCTCACACTTATTACGATCTGTTGAGGACTCTCTTCTTCAAGTCTCCTGCAAATAGAAATCCATCTTTGGAAAAGGACGTCGATGTTCCTGACCATGGCCAGCATCGGCAGTAAGGAGGCCGAAAAATAGAGGTCATCTTTCTAAGAATATGCAGATGTTCGCTGCTTAGAATAAACCTAAATCAATCTGCGTTGATTAAGCTGTAATTATTGTTTTATTCTTTTTTGTTAGTGTTATTAGGTGTGTTTTTTTTTATTATTTATTTGTGTGTTCGTTCCTTTTTTCATAAGAATTAGTATCTTATTTTGACCTACAGATGAAATTAGATCAATTTTTTGTGCACTTTAGGTAGTTAGGCTCTTACTAAATTATATGTATTTCCAATCTTTTAATGGAATGTTGTCAATTATCTTATTTTGACGTGAAAAATTATTATTATGTTATTTTTTTATGTGCACAGAAAGTAATATGATTGTAAATTTTATCTTGTAGTGACTTTTGACATTTTTTCTCTTAATTCATAAGTTTTTGTATTAGTTGATAAAATTTGAACTTTTAAATGTATTTTTAGTTAATTAGGTTCATAACCAATAGTAATTCCAATATTTTAGTGCTGAACTATTTCATTAAAAGGTCAATTTCCTTATTTTGACATGGAGATGATATCATGTTGACTATTTTCCATCTTTAGTTAGTTCCTTGCAAACAATTCCATATTACATACATATGGTTACCATATTGTGTAATGTTTTTAATGTGGCAATATAGTATAAATTTTGCTATCCACGTGTTGAATCGATCTAACCATTATATTTAATAACACATAGTTAACATGTGCTTATTCCATTTTAAAACCTTAACATATAAAAACTATATTAAATAGAGATTGTATATACATGTATACATTTCCAAAAAATTACATAGTTCATATATGACTCGAATGTGTAAGTAATACATGATTTACACATTACACATGGAATAGTTTGTAGGGTTAGGTTCATAATAAATTTTAATTACAATATTTTAGTTCTGAAATATTCCATTTAAATGTCAATTTTCTTATTTTGACATGCAGATGTTATTATGTTGACTATTTTGTATCTTTAGTTAGTTAGGTTCATAATCAATGTAATATCTATATTTAGTTAGGTATGATCATATTCAATTGTAATTCCACTATTTTAGTTAGTTAGGTTCTTAATCAATTGTAATAGGTAGGCTTCAATCAATCAATTGTTAGATAGGCTTTTTTGTTTAATTTTGTTTCTATCATGTCTTACGATTCCTCTTCCATTCATGATCAATGGCTACAATCACGGAGTAGCTCTTCTGCAATTGGGAGCATTTCCACTTACGGTTTTAGGTGACTTTGTTAATGAGGACATTTTTCTTTTTGAATTCTTCACGTAGTCCCTTGTATTTAAACCACTGTATAAAATAATGTATACCAATTTTTGTGTTAAGTAGGTAGTTCTAATGTTTTGTTTTGTGAGTTGGAATTAGGGTGCATTAATTGTAATAACTACTAGTTTTTTGCTCAAAGTTTCTAAAAATGAAACTTCATACGGGCTTGGATTTTAAACAATTTTTTTCCTTTGTTAAAAATGTATTCATATTGTATTTTTTTTATCCAATAAAGATTTGAATTTGAATTTAATTCTATTAATGAAATAGTTAATGTCATTCACATTCAATTTTTATATTTTGACATGCATATCAAATTATTATGCTACTTTTTTATGTGCATTTTAACTAATTTGATAATCATCTGTAATTTCATGATTTAGTGAAATATTGACATTTTTTCTTTTAATTCTATAAGACCCTATTATTGTGATATTAGTTGGTTAATATGAATTTGTTTCGTTTTTCCTTTGTATTATTATCAACCCTAAAATTTCTTCTTTAAAGCTCATCTTCAGCACAACTGAACGCTTGATCGCCTAGACTATGTCAGACGAGCGGTTTTGCCATCGCAGAATCGCTGCGTTTCAAGCCCTGTAAAACCGTCCGTGTTACATGTAACCTATACTTTCCAAACATCGGCGGTTGAAAACCACTCGTTTGAGAACAGTCTGAAATCTGAAAGTAATTTTGACATCCAATTATACAAATGATATTCGTTAAAGGTCCCCTCCAAGCAATATTTTTTATTGCTTAAATCAACGAGGCTAATGTTTCTTATCATTTTACTGCAAACCCCATAAAATTTGATGGCATATTTTTAATTTTATATACTTTTAAAGATTTTTATAATCCAAATTCTACAAAACCTACTCTACTTCCGACTTTCTAATTTTCAGTCTGAAGAAGAAGAATGTACACCATTTGTTTTGATTGCCAACTAGGTATTTGGTTTATTAAATTTATTTATTATTCGTTTTAAGGTTTAAATTTGAATAAACTTATTATAGAAACGCTTATATACTTTTAGAAACAATTAATATATTAAAAGTAGGCCAAAAATGCATTGTTTGTTTAAAAATCTAAATTTGAAATCAAAACAAAGGGTGTACAATCTTCTTTCTCAGCGTCAGGTTGGAGATTCGCTTGATTGTTGCTCACAGAGTACTAAAAAACTTTAAAAGCAAATAATAAAATATATACTGAACCGAATTGTATGCGGTTTGCGGGATAATGATCGTAGACCTTAGTTCTGTAATATTATGTAATAAACTCATTTTTTTCCCGGAGCCTGGAGAGGACCTTTAAATAAAAATAGAAAATGGCGCCCTCACGTGGTGGATTTAAGAGTTAGCGGCCATCTTTGTTTTCAGTTGGCAAGATTAGGTACAACTATTATTGGTTAAGTACAGAACTTATTTAAAAGTACATATTGTAAATCGATACAATATATAGACATTTTAGAAATTATCTTGCATTTAATTAAGAAAATTAAGTAACCTTCTATTAATTATCAGTTAAATAAACACGTCACGATGTACTGGCACTTGATACACATTTTGTTTCTAAAATGATTGAAAATGTGAAACCGTCCGATAACTAAGAACTAACTTTATCAATAATCTTTCTTAAATTCATAGTTCTTCTTTTAATTGTAGAAATAAACAGGGTGTGGCAAACAAGGTTCATAGACTATACAGGTTAAAGGAATTGAATTTTTTTCAGACGGACGATATGGCACTTTTTGAAAAATGAGTTGTGAAACAGTGAGATGTATGAGTTTTTCTCTTAAACCATACCTTTTTCGACGCTGCTTCCTTACTCAGAATTCTTTTATATTTAATAATCTACAAGATAATATGAAACTATAACAATAAAAATGTGTTTCCGCAGAAAAATGGATAAAAAACTAAAGACCATTCACTCCAAAAATTAGTGGGCAACAGTGTATGGAAAGGAATTTCGTCTTAAATATCTCTTAAACCATCCATTTATCGATACTAGTTCCGTACTCAGAATTTTTCTAGACTTAATAATTTGTCAGATGATATTAAATTATAATAATATAATTGTGTTTCCGCGGAAAAATGGATAAAAAACTAAAGACCATTCACTCCGGTGATTAGTGTGCAGTAGTGTATGGAAAGAACTTTCGTCTAGAATATCTCTTAAGATATAAATTTAACAATGTGGGCCCAAAGCTAGAACTCTTTAAAATTTAATAATCTATCGATTGGTATAGAAATATTTCAATATTATTATTTTTTCGCTTCTAAATGGATAATAAACTAACTGCTATGAACTCCGAGAATAACTGTAATACATTGTATGGTAAAAAATGCAGTCTTTCGTCTTGAATATCTCATAAACTATAAATTTAACAATGTGCGCCTAAAACTAGAACTCTGATAAATTTAATAATCTATCTAGTGGTATAAAAAAAATTCAATATGATTATTTTTCGCTTGTAGATGGTAAAAAAAACGAATACCAGGATGCTACAAACACCTTTTGCCTTTAAATATAATGGGGCACTGGTTAACATTATCATCAGTTTTTATTACTGTTGTTAAAATCAGAACACACATAATATTACAATAATAAAATAGGAAATAAATAATATAAAATGTCAATTATTTATAACCTTAACTTAACCTTTGTTCAATTATGACTAGGTTCTCTTATATTGAAAAATAGTATATTTTCTTCAAAAATTTAATACGTAATAACTAATTAGCATGTAGGAGAATTATTTTGATAGCACTTTTATAAAAAATATTAATTAACTTTTTAAATTGACTGAAGACTTGGTGGATGCAGTTCATAATAACACTTTGAAGTTGTCGTATTATTTCTATTCGTCTAACCTGTTCAGAGATGGGCGGGAAAGTACTTCCCAAGTACCAAAAGTAACAAGTAAGTACTTCAAGTACTACTTGAAGTACTTTCCAAAAAGTACTTTGAATAATTACTTAGAAGTACTTTTTACAAGTACTTGTTACTTTCCAAGTAAAAAGTACTTTGCAAAGTACATTTTTCCTTTCAGTCAAGAGATTTTAAAAGATTATTTCTAAAATCTCTACGAAATTAATTCTTTTTCTCATCAAAACTGTATTTACAGCAACTGGATAAAAACTAGAGTTTGAAGAGGTCCAACATGTTGGAAAATTGTTTGTCAAGTAGTAAAATTGAAAACTTTGTCAAACAGTAGAATCGAAAACTAAGAATGTAAGACATTGTATACTTTTATGTGACGGTGAATATTTATATATTCTGACATACAATCATGTATAGAGACTGAGTTATATTGACCAATTTAAGTACATTGAATATAATTATTTTTGATACCTAGATATCACAACCAATATTTACCAAACACATTGACAAATTATAAGCGTGTGGACGTGTACAGTGAGTCACTGTGATGATGTACTTACTATCAGAGTAAAGAGTCATTGTCATTTGTGATGATGTACTATCAGAGAAAAGTGTCACTGTGATGATGTACTATCAGAGAAAAGAGTCACTGCGATGATGTACTATCAGAGAAAAGAGTCACTGTGATGATGTACTATCAGAGAAAAGAGTCACTGTGATGATGTACTATCAGAGAAAAGAGTCACTGTGATGATATACTATCAGAGAAAAGAGTCACTGTGATGATATACTATCAGAGAAAAGAGTCACTGTGATGATGTACTATCAGAGAAAAGAGTCGCTTTGATGATGTACTATCAGAGAAAAGAGTCACTGTGATGATATACTATCAGAGAAAAGAGTCACTGTGATGATGTACTATCAGAGAAAAGAGTCACTGTGATGATGTACTATCAGAGAAAAGAGTCACTGTGATGATGTACTATCAGAGAAAAGAGTCACTGTGATGATGTACTATCAGAGAAAAGAGTCGCTTTGATGATGTACTATCAGAGAAAAGAGTCACTGCGATGATGCACTATCAGAGAAAAGAGTCATTATGATGATGTACTATCAGAGAAAAAAGTCACTGAGAAGATGTACTATCAGAAAAAAGTCACTGAAGAGATGTACTATCAGAGTTAACAGTATAGATTATTAGTTTTTTAATTGTATAGTAAATGTACTTGGTACTTCTAAGTACTTTAAAAAGTACTTGGTACTTGTACTTCGAAAGTACTTTTTTATTTGAGTACTTGGGCAACTACTTCAAGTACAATGATTTACGAGTACTTGTACTTAGTACTTAAGTACTTTCGATGTACTTTTCGCCCATCTCTGAACCTGTTGTAGTCAATGAACCTTGGTTATACATTATGATGGAATTACACTTTTCTATGTAATTTTTATCTTTATATTATTCTTATATCATATAACGTGGTAAGACGAATTTAATTTATGAAATATAGAAAATTTGTCTCGGTATCATATATAGCTATGAGAAGCGAGAATATAAATGTTAAAAATACATTAAAATTTTTAGTAATACACTGACTTGGTAAGAGACCTACGCTCAATTTTTCAACAAAATGGGATTCGGTGCACGACTTGGAAATTTCTTGGCTAGGATGTTTTGCTGCGGATTACCCAAGAGGACAAGAAGCAATTCTTAAGATTATGGAGAATACGAGATGAAAAGAGGATATCCAGTTCATTGCAGGAGAAAAAACGGGACACCTGTGATGTTTTCAAACTCCAAATCTTCATCGAGAAGATCTCCTTATAGAAGAAGTGAGTAACGAAGAAGATTGGATGAGCAGTCGCTTCGTATCAGAGCGCTGGAGTAGAACAGGAGATAGGCAAGAAGAAGAAACACCATTCCTATTCGTTACGAACAAGGAAGATAAACAAGGGGAATAAGGACACCCGATAATCTAAGAAGAAGTCGCTAAAGAATAAAGGAGACAAGGAACGAGTATTTGAGCTCTAGATCTTCCGCTACGAAGAGGTACCGATCAAGAAACGCAGGATCTCCAATTCTACGGGAAATCGGAACTGTCGGCTCGTCATCTGTGTAGAGGTTGTTGAGGAAATTCTCTTTGGAATGAACAGCTTTCTTGGAATGATTAATATTCTAATTATAAACTTTAACGTACTCTTTGACGTTTATTGAATAATGAAGTGAATGAAAGTAATTTAAAAAATATCAACATTTCATAAATGTCATATTGCAAATATAGACCATTAACATAAAAATTTACACTGTTTTATTATCCTATACGTAGAATTATAATCTGTCTGTCCGTCACACTAACGGTTTGTAATTTTAAAGCAACTGGTAGTATAGATACGAAATTTATCGAATATTTTTCTAAATTACGTTAAGGATGATGTCACACAAGCGTTTTTGCAGCGTTTTCAACGGTCCAAAAGCGTTGGATAACATAGATACATAAGAAATGGGTTTAACAATAATTTCCTCAGGCCCATTCCACACGAGTATTTTTCTCATACCGCTGTAAAACAAAAGCTGCATGAAGAAAACAGTAAATTTTAGCGGACATACAAAACACATACTTCTATTCACACGTGGCATTTCTGAAG